>CM077177.1:23293624-23318624 GCA_039654105.1 Coreius guichenoti | reverse complement strand
TAGGCAGGCTTTATGTTCACAGAAGCTGCTGAGGGCGAATCATAAACGCTTAATCATAAAGTGCGAGATCAGATGTAAGAAGCTAAACTAAATATTTCATATTTGACAGCTATTTTAGAAAAGAAATGTTAAGCGACTGACAAAAATAATCAGGCAAACTAATAAACTTTTGTCTAATTTCGCCATTTTGAATTGAAAATAGGCCATAATTTACCAAGCATTCATGTATGTAATAATTATAGTATCTGTCAATGTAAGAGGACAAGAAACATGAACAAAGCCGTTTTCATCACATTAGGCATAAGATTAATAATGAATGTGTACATATTGTGAATGAATTTAATAAACTTTGTTAAATGACCTAGCTTTCCTGGTAGCCTTCAGTAAATTAACTTGTCGTAAGAAAATTATTCATAAAACATATGAATATCAGTTGACTTTCTTCACTGACACAGATGAAAATGAAAAGACCATAAGTCAGCTTTAGGAGGGGAAGAGACAGAGCAAGATAAGGAGGCTGAGAGAAAAGGAAAGAGTGACTGAGCTAAGGAGAGAGCAGGTATTGACAAATAATCTACTGGCCACTGACATGGTTTTAAAGCTATTGTTATCCAATTTTTTTGGCCTTCAAACATCTTAAAATGCACATACACTATACTGCCAAAAGTATTGGGACACCTCTCCAAATCATTGAATTCAGATGTTCCAATCACTTCCATGGCCACAGATGTATAAAATCAAGCACCTAGGCATGCAGACTGCTTCTACAAACATTTGTGAAAGAATGGGTCGCTCTCAGGAGCTCAGTGAATTCAAGCGTGGTACAGTGAAAGACTGCCACCTGTGCAATAAGTCCATTTGTGAAATGTACTCACTAATCCACAGTTAACTGTTAGTGGTATTATAACAAAGTGGAAGCAATTGGGAACAACAGCAACTCAGCCACGAAGTGGTAGGCCACGTGAGCGGGGTCAGCGCATGCTGAGGCGCACAGTGCGCAGAAGTCGCCAGCTTTCTGCAATCAATAGCTACAGACCCTCAAACTTCATGTGGCCTTCAGATTAGCTCAAGAACAGTGCGTAGAGAGCTTCATGGAATGAGCAGCTGCATCCAAGCCTTACATCACCAAGTGCAATGCAAAGCGTCGGATGCAGTGGTGTAAAGCACTCCGCCACTGGACTCTAGAGCAATGGAGACGTGTTCTGTGGAGTGACGAATCACGTTTCTCTGTCTGGCAATCCGATGGACGAGTCTGGGTTTGGCGGTTACCAGGAGAACGGTACTTGCCTGACTGCATTGTGCCAAGTGTAAAGTTTGGTGGAGGGGGGATTATGGTGTGGGGTTGTTTTTCAGGGGTTGGGCTTGGCCCCTTGGTTCCAGTGCAAGGAACTCTTAATGCTTCAGCATACCAAGACATTTTGGACAATTTCATGCTCCCAACATTCTGGGAACAGTTCGAGGATGGCCCCTTCCTGTTCCAACATGACTTCACACCAGTGCACAAAGCAAGGTCCATAAAGACATGGATGAGCGAGTTTGGTGTGGAGGAACTTGACTGGCCTGCACAGAGTCCTGACCTCAACCCGTTAGAACGCCTTTGGGATGAATTAGAGCGGAGACTGCAAGCCAGTCCTTCTCTCATCCAACATCAGTGCCTGACCTCACAAATGCGCTTCTAGAAGAATGGTCAAAAATTCCCATAAACACACTCCTAAACCTTGTGGAAAGCCTTCCCAGAAGAGTTGAAGCTGTTTTAGCTGCAAAGGGTGGGCCAACTCCATATTAAACCCTACGGATTTAGAATGGGATGTCATTAAAGTTCATGTGCATGTAAAGGCAGGCGTCCCAAAACTTTTGGTAATATAGTGTATGTAGATCAGAGAAATCAAACCCCCCTATCTAGCTCACGTTTGGGACCTTTGTGATTATAAAACCCTGCCTACGGCCCTGACCCCCTTAGACGTCCAGAGAAGTGGAGCTGGACGTCATTTGACTCTGCAGAGAGCACCACTTGGTTTATTGTGGGCTTGTTCTTGTTAGTTGTTTTCCTAGCTAGATTTGCACCACACAAAAAGAAGAGAGAAACATTTCTGATGCATGTTAATGCACGTTAAACTACGTCTTTAACAACTAGTTGTTCAGTTTCATACACACCGCGTAGAATTTTTGTAAATGCGGTTGTCACTAGCTGCATTTTTCAGGAGTTCATTCGATTTGAAGAGTGCGGTTGTCACTCCCGTGAATTACTTAACTGTGTGTACAGAACAGGATTAAGCACTAAAAGGTGAATTGACAACTGAATTTAGTTGCATTGTGTATATGGCCTTAAGAGTTGTTGTGACTAATACAGAAAAACCACCATGTGTGTACGTGTGTTTGTAGAAATGTGTTCTGTTAGCATGTTTATGTCATGACAACAAAGCTTCCAGCGAACATCAGTCATCATCATGAAGAGCTGGATTTCTCTCAACCCCCACCTGCCCGCAACACACACACATGCAGACACACGCCCTGCCCACAGGCAACTTTAACCATGCAGCTCACAGCAGCTCTTTCTCATTTCCAACTGATCAGTGTTTCCACACAGTGTGGTCATAAACAGTTTGGCTTGACTTTTTAATACCCTGAAAAGGTCACTTTACTTTCTCAAACGGTCAGAGTTGCTGTAAATCTATACGTGTTTTTCATTTAATGTATGCAGTCTGCTTCTGTAGTGTGGGTGATCCTAAATCTTTTCTCTGTTCACACTACTTTTCAGAGCCTTTTAGTTCATTTAGTGTTTGATAGATAAATCCCAAAAGCCTGATAATTGTGCAATCTGCACTTTTACTGTCTAAAACCTAAAGACAAAAAAAAAAGATTAGGTATAAATTAGGTATCAATCTACAGCTATTTCAGAAGTGTCACTTCATAAATTCAGATTAAGCCACAGCAGTATAGCTAAATATAATTGTCTCTATAAATAGACAAAGTCTATGCTTTTAAAATATTAGCTCTATAATGCTCTTTGTTCAGAAGGCTGTGACTCTTGCCTACATTAGCAGGAAATTCTTGCCAGTCCTCTTCAGCTGTAGTCTGTGATGGCTTTACTTCCTTTAATATTTGCCTTTAACAAATTACACACATTATAATCTATAATCAAATCAAATTAGGCTGTTATTCTGTCTCTCTTACATCATGTTATTAAAGTGAGATGATATATCACTTATATCAGCATGCTTATTGAAGATGAAATACAAAACAAACTTTCGTTTCTATTTTGTCCCAGGATTAAACTGGTTCTGTGACATGTGCAAAAGAAAAAAAAGTGTCTGGTCTGGTGATTTATAGTCGTCTGTTCAACTGAACCCATTTCTACTCCTGCTATTTTGCTTATTCATATGATCATAAATTAATTTTAACAGATTCACTGAACAGTGCCAGGTGTAGAGGAAAGTGGCATTCGCATGGAGAAGCATCTCATAAATACTAATTAAATGTGCACAAATTGCTCATTATAATAATACAATAATAGTTATTTTTAGGTTATATGATGTTACGCTTTCGTACATGTAATCAGGAAAGAACAGATCGCAGAATTATACGAATTATACGATATTCTTTATTTTACTTACTAAAACCACAGCACATGTGAGTCAGTAAATCTAAAAAAGCACCCAATTTATACAGGAAGAAACCTGCTATTGAAATACAAGGATGTCTCATCCCAGTAAGCCAAAGGTGAGGACCTAAACTAGACAAGCAAAACCTCTCTGCTTGAAAAAACAGAAGCATGTTTGTCTTTTTAACGACATGTTCTCTACATCAAATCAAACAAAGCTCAACATCAAATGAGATTACGCAAGATGAAAATAAATCAACCGTGGGACTATAATGAACACTGCTGATTCTTGTCAAATTCTGCTTTTGTGTCCAAACCCTTGATTGTTCCACACAGACGAAGCTTCGCTAGAATTGTGGGAATAAAGACTGGTTCAGGTAACTAGTCTTTAGCAAGTAGAAATATAGCACATCTTGAAATCCCAGAGACCAGCTCAACACAGATTCAGCAGTGTTGTCTTTCTACTGTCTTTCCACTGTTGTGGCATGACACAATCCTAAAATTTGTACAGGATGTCCTACTATTGTCTCCACTATACTAATGTACACATACTACATGGCCGACAGTCCACAATGTCGCTATTTTTAACAGATAAATCCATGTATAATAATCTACATATAAATTAGACCAATGGTACTTCAGTATATAATATATAAACTGAACTTAATTCACCATTGTTCATTCACTAAATCAATGACAAAACTTTCTTTAATAAGTTATCAGAAAACAGTATTTAAGAGCACAGTAGTTCATGTAGGCCCTACATGACTCTCATAACATGAAAGGTCATATTTCCCCTCAAAATCAAGCCTATTTAGGATCATGATTTTTTTTATTTAACCCCCAATAAACATAATGCATTTTTTTTAATGTTTTGCAATTTCAGTATTCTCAATGTTGATTCTTATTATATTCTCATAACAGTAATTATGTTTTACACCAACATAAATTAAAGATATATAACAGCTGGCATAAATGTACGTTACAATTTCAGAATGAGAATGAGACATTTTTGCATTAAGAGGGAGGAGGTGCTTAATTGTACTGCATTCAAATAATGCTTCATTGATGAATAATTCTGCAGTAAGGTTTCATTATCATTATGCAAATTATAACTTTTATATTTTGAATTTCGGTTGAAATGACTTTTCGCGACAGGTTTTGCGAGATTCACACAAATTAAGATATGAATACATATGAAATAAAGTTGAATACATGTGAATCATGACATTTCTAACAATCATGACATTTCCAAGTAGTCCTACATTAACAAATTATCTGTTGACCATGTTTGTTAATGACAATGATAAAAAAAAGTTACCCTACCTAAAAGTGTTACCTACTCACTACTAACGTGAAAAAAAACACACACACACACACAGCTGGTTTAGTTGGTACAGCTGGTCTCCCAATCTGACCAGCTCAAAACTGACCCAAAAACTTGCGCCAGGGTAACTAATAACAGTGAATGTGGATACAAAGAGAGATGCCAGCATATGGTGCTCATTCTAAATTTCCATGAGATATTTGTGAGAAAAGAGCATTAGAAATTAGATGACAGATCACTCACTTGTGGTTGAAAACAGAGTCCAGTTCTCCGGAACTGCTGAGAAACTCTTTATCTTTATTTCTCTTTTTGGACCTCCAGGTCGGGAAACGTGTCTTCTTCTTCTCGCTGGGGCTGGTGGGCAGCGAGTCCGGGGATGAGGTGACATCTCTAGGGCTCGACGGTAAAGTAATAGACGAACCTCTGAAACTCGCGCGCTCGTCTCCGGGTGAAGTTCCCCACTGACCCTCAGTCCTGTCATCATCGCTGGTTTCCTTACCTAAACTCTTTGACTTCCCAAAAATCTTCTTAATTTTGGACTTTGATATGCTCATGATTAAGTATTTACGACATATACAAAGATAAAGTTTCCCGTTAGTCTAATGAAGGTGTCAAAACTGAAAGTTTGAAATGCGCACGCTGTTTGTCGCGCGCTGGAGATGTGGGGTTCACGAGCTCCTGAAGCTCACTGGAGCGTGTTGGGCGGAGCGCGCAGTTCATTTTTTAACTTCTTATATACTTTCCGCTGGATCACGTCTTTCTTTTAGAATAGAAGTTAGTCTGAGCTGTAAAATCTGACAAGAGTAGATTTTAAAGAATATACTGGAATTGGAATATATAGACACCCAACTTGTTCTGAATGATCTATTGTCAATTTACAATGCTTCTTTAATTAAATCTAATCTCCATTTGCAGTGTGAAGCAACTATTGTAATTTTCTTTCGAACGGAAGGGGTTTATAGCGCCTTCTGGTGGTCACACGTCTAAATATATTTAAATGAAATCTGAAACTCACAACTTGTTAATGAGGGTTTATTGTAAAGTGTTAGCAATGTTCTAAACTAAACTTTTTTTCTTAGAAATTTGTTATATTTGTAAAACATTTTATTGTTTTTTCCTGTCTTCAGTTTCACTTTCCATTCTGTCTTTTGTAATATCCCTTTAACAAAAGTCAGTTCCTAAATGACATCAAAGTGACATACGTTTTCTTTTAATTTTTATTTTTTTTAGTTGGTTTGTCTCGCTTTAAAACGCTCGTCCTGTTTGATAAAAGGACAAAAACTAGCATATTATCAGAATGCCAAAGGATGGTTAAAAATGAGAAATTGAAATTATTTTTAAAATTAAGAAAATGTAGTTCTATATATCCATTCTGAAAGATATATCTGCACTGCAGCCAAAACGTGTGGATATCCTTAACATTGGAGAGAAGGACTGAAACGGAAATACCAGATGGAAACAAAAGGGAAAAGGCAGAAATCTGTAGTGTAGGGATATACTAAAATAATTCACACTCCAAATTTGTCATAGCTGCCAGCAGTTTATTTAATGAGAGTGCGATGGCATATGGCAAACATGCAGTGTTTTTATAGTTAATGTGAAACCTGTTTCTTGCACGCACACACACAGACCCAATAGGAAACCTACAAAGAGCAACGTTTTAACATTCAGTTACTCAGAGAGATATGGGCTGAATAGTATGGAGGGAGCATCTCTCTCTCAAAAACACCCCAAAAAATAACACATTGCTGATTTCTTTAAATGCACAAAGCTGAAAACAGAATTTAAAAAGGTGGCTCTGATCCAACTTTCTAATAACGTGCCAATGATCTCCTGTAATGATCTCAAAGTGAAAGTAGTATGGCAGGCTGGAAAAAAATCCCTACAATTTCACTCAACCATCCACTGAGTTAATGCTAAATGTTTTCATTTTTGCTACCTTGCTGCGGAAATGTATAAGGCCAAAGGTGTCATTACAAGTCGGTATCATTCTGCTACATTCAGTTAATGAATGTATAAAAGTTGCACGTTAATCTCTGAAAACCAAAAACCAAGTATTTACTTCTCTCTATCACAAAAAGAATTGGAAAAACATGGCAACTAATTTCTTTCATTTATAACTTTCATTATTATCTTGCTCCAAATCAGAAACATCAAGTTTACATTCAACATTGTATCAACATAAAATGCATTTTTTTACTCTGAGCCTTTAAATCAAACTTGGTATTATTCTGGTGAGACTATAAAGCCATTTTCTGGCCATCCTTCATAGCACCACATCTTAAAAACAATTCACCTTCTTTAAATGTGATGTCCCTTGTATATTTAATGTTGCTACTATTCAAATCGTTAAGGACACTTCATGTGAAGTGCAAGTGATGTAGTTCTAACTCTAGAGCTACACAGGCATTTCCCCTTCATGTGTTTCGTGCCATGGGATGCAGTTATGACAGCGCAGCACTCTTAACATTAAATAACAAATCTAGAGTGAATAAGGCAGATCTATAGAATCTCTTCATGTATCTATGGTCTCTGTTAAAGAGGCCTTTCTTTCATCAAAAGGCCACAGGTGCTGCGAATCTACTACATGGTATGCAAGGTGCCATTTCTGCAAACAACTGATGACTAATGTATATGATATAATATGATATGAACTTCATATTTGAGTGTCAAACTTTGATATCAACATAAGTCAATATGCACTTCATTTTAAACTTCAATAAAGCGTCTTTTGGAGACATCGGTCGGTGTGTTCAGAGTGCTACACTGCTCTCTTAAACTCTCTGAAAATAAACACTGGAGCTTTCAACACTGTTGAACTGGAGCTTTCAAATGCGTTTAGATATAAACAAAACAAAAATGCTTTATAACTGTTCACGTTGCAAGCTTAGAAAAAGCATTGTTTTCATATTTTAAATCCATAATAAAACAAAAGGCTGGTGAACCCACTCTGTTATTGCTACATAGTGTGGGTGAGAGGAATAGATATGCGTGAGCCACATGCTCACACGCTGTTAGCCATCATACACCGACAGTATCTGGCATTTCCTGCTTTAACACTTAAACTAGGACAAAAAAAAAAGTAAAGTGTGAAAATGTCCTAAAGAGCTGTAACGGGGGAGGGAGAAACCATGCATTTATTTACTCTAAATAAAAGAGAAGGAAAAAAGGAGTCCATAGCTTGTTTTTTTTCTCTTTCTCGTGTGATGGAAAATAAACAGTCCCAGCGCAGGGAGGGGAGTGGAGGAGATTGAGCCATTATTTGACAAGCCGTTTTGCTACGTCAGCGTAGGCGATCTCGATCTCCTTGTCGCTGGGACATGTGTTGGTGAACTCCTCGCGCTTGTAGGCATTGTTCAGGTACCTCCAGATGCCCGTCATGTCTTTAGGGATCTCAAAGCCTCTGTACTTCTTTGCCACCACCTGCAAACCGAAAGAGAGAAAATTAACTGGAAAATCTTTCTGCTTAGTTTATCATGTATTATGGCACATAATAATCATATTAAAATATAATTTGAAGCCCAAAACAATATTCTGAAATTCTCTTTAATCCGAGGCAGAGGTTGACTTTGGTTTACCTTAACGATGTGGAGTTTGGGCAGCAGGTTGCAGTCAGCCAGAGTCATCTCTTCACCGTCTAAGAACCTGCGCACAGAGGCCTTCACGTCCTCCATGCTGTTGTGGTCGATCTCGTCCGGTAGAGGAGAGCACAGGTACTCATCCAACTTCTGCAAGGTCTTCAGCAGTCCCCTTTCCAATGCTATATGTCAACAACAATTGAAAGTTAGTTAGGTATAACTTTAAAAAAAATAAAATAACAGTGTGTTAATGACAAAGATGGGTTTTTTTTTTTCACAGTTTTAAATGGTTTGCTGTTCACAAAATGTATGTGAACACTCCAAAAGAAATCTATTGCTAGGTACACACCATAAGATAATCGGGGCGATTTTGGGCCGATTTCACCCCTTCTGACAATCCTAGGTAAAGTCCAGATTATCTTGATGGTTCTACAGATTATTTTATCAGATTTTCCTGTGGTGTGAAGTGTGTTAAGAGTGACTGAATCTGCTCGGAAGAATGTCAGAGCCGCCCCGATCTCAAATCGTAAATATTCAACATGTTATATTCAAAATGCTCTTGAGATTATTACATGAAACAAAACAATACCCAATCAGAAAGTGAGCTGACGGATAACTCACCTCCAGGACCAGTCCATACACTACAAGCGTCATTTCTTCTTAGTATGTGACATTAGTAATTTTCAATGCTATTTAGGGCAAATAGGGTGGATAATATGCACATTGGGACGCAGGGTCTGCTTTGTTTGTGAATGGAATCTGTTAGTGTGTAGTGTGCTTTCCTGGTCACATCGCAGAACTCCACACACTAGAGGAACAAAACGGTTAAATCTATGATTTCTTATCGCCATGTTTGTGGTCTCTCACATTTTGAAAATCTTATAAGATCTAAACAATCTTTTAGTGTGGCCCCAGCTTAAAGCACACCAAACTCTGATCATCTCAGGTGGTCCACAGTGCAGTTCACTTAATAAAAATATATATAATTTAATCAGAAAAATCAAAGTGGTTCCTCTGATTTTCACCTTGTAGACAGACAGACACTTTAAAGCTTTTTTTAATCAGTGTCTGTTTTTACCTAATTGTAAAGACACGACAAAAATATCCCAAATCACAGTAAATTAATAAAAGTAATACAATTAAAAATATTGTCAACTACACACTGAAGATAAAAAAAGGTCAGTTTTCTAGAAAAATTACATCATTTTGCAATGCCTCACAGTGGACAAATTACAAAAGAGATATATTTGTATAATATAATATAATATAATATAATATAATACACAAAATTAGAAAAAAAAAAGAAACCGATTACAACTAAAGGGAGTCTAAAAAAAAAAAAAATAAATACAAAAAAAAAAAAAAAAAAAAAAAATAGTAATCTGCCCTCTAGAGGGAGAAAGTTCCGAAACAGAATTGCAGTGTTTGGTTGCACTTCTGCTTCGCTGCCACATAAGGGCATAATTACACTCCAGTGAAAGCTGATCCTGACACGCATAATATCAGCATGACACTGTTACAGGTTACCCGTTAAGCTCTTAACTTTCAAAATTGACAAACTAAATGCAAACTAAAACATGTTCTGCTCTCAATGAGAGGTCTCTTAGCGATTTCTCCTGTACACAGCGTTGTCTGCTAGCACTGAGACAATGCTGACAGACTCCAGTTGGAATAGAAAGGCTGTTATCACCCACAGTCAACATTTCACAAGGGTGGAGACTTAGTTTAGTTAGTTTATGTTCAGGGTCACAGCCAAACTGTTATTGAGCCGAAGAGTCTTTGAGATTGTGCGCCATTGTACCAAGGCAAATTCCTAACATATTTATCATTCTGACAACAGTTCTACACCTACTGATATAAGTGCAGCCGCTGTTTGACCAAAACTCAGTTTTATGTAACTCTGGAAGTTGATCTAACTATCAAATTGTAGCCCTGCCTACAGCACTAAAGCATGTAAATGAGACACTGGATCCAAGCCCTGTGTTATCTAAACTAGAGACAACACTGTTTACATACACAACATGAGACATGGAAACCATAACCAGGTCTAATCTCTCAAACTAGAGCAGTAGAAACTATTTGTGCAGTTAAACTGAGTTTATCACATTTGTGATTATTCCACTGAACAATGTACATTTGATCGTTTGTTTAGAGGTGACAGAGAGTGAAATCTTTCTGGTTACCCTCATTAACATCAGGTTTGGAGTTCTTGATGAAGGCAGAGAACTTGGCAAATATATCCATCCCTGCAGTGTTGGATTCTGGGTGTCTGGCACCAAGTTTAGTGTACCTGAGTGTACAAACACACACATAAAAGTACAAGTCAAATAAAACATTTTGACAGGGTGCTGACAGACATGACACTTCAATACACAAACACACTCTTTCACTAACTTTGGAGGGCAGAGGACGTCCTCTAGGAACTCTTCGATTTTGTTGACATCTGTCTTGACCTCTCCATTAAAGGTGATGAAGGGAGGGTGGGTTCCTGGGGCCAAATTCTGCAGATCAGCTGGTTTTCTACCAAGAAGAAAAACATAAGTGACACATTAATATGGCTACATTCACACTGTCAGTTTTTGGGATTGACAACCGCATTTACTCGAAATGTCCCGTTCAAACAGCAACTTACAGTAGCGCCTCGAATACTGTCTTTATGAACGTGCAATGGGAGTCAAGTCCGTATTCTCTTACCAGTAACCATAGTAAAGTCCATAAAGTGGCTCTCTCGCACTGTATGACGTAACAGACAACTAGTTGTCCAGTCCGGTTCCTTTCATACAGTGCGAGATTGCAGTTGTGTGCCTGAAAATTTACGGGTGCGAGTTCGGTTATAGAATGTGGTTGTCACTCCCATAAATAACCTAACTGTGTGTGAACGTAACAGTATTAAGGACTCAAATACAGGACTGACAACTGTAATCTGTTGCTGTGTCAACATGGCTACAAGTCTACTTCTCGTAATGATGAAATGACTGATTTTCAAGGAGACTCTTCAGTTCATCTCAACAAGTACAAACCCGATTCCAAAAAAGTTGGGACACTGTACAAATTGTGAATAAAAAAGGAATGCAATAATCTACAAGTCTCATAAACTTATATTTTATTCACAATAGAATATAGATAACATATCAAATGTTGAAAGTGAGACATTTTGAAATGTCATGCCAAATATTGGCTCATTTTGGATTTCATGAGAGCTACACATTCCAAAAAAGTTGGGACAGGTAGCAATAAGAGGCCGGAAAAGTTAAATGTACATATAAGGAACAGCTGGAGGACCAATTTGCAACTTATTAGGTCAATTGGCAACATGATTGGGTATAAAAAGAGCCTCTCAGAGTGGCAGTGTCTCTCAGAAGTCAAGATGGGCAGAGGGACACCAATTCCCCCAATGCTGCGGCGAAAAATAGTGGAACAATATCAGAAAGGAGTTTCTCAGAGAAAAATTGCAAAGAGTTTGAAGTTATCATCATCTACAGTGCATAATATCATCCAAAGATTCAGAGAATCTGGAACAATCTCTGTGCGTAAGGGTCAAGGCCGGAAAACCATACTGGATGCCCGTGATCTTCGGGCCCTTAGACGGCACTGCATCACATACAGGAATGCTACTGTAATGGAAATCACAACATGGGCTCAGGAATACTTCCAGAAAACATTGTCGGTGAACACAATCCACCGTGCCATTCGCCGTTGCCGGCTAAAACTCTATAGGTCAAAAAAGAAGCCATATCTAAACATGATCCAGAAGCGCAGGCGTTTTCTCTGGGCCAAGGCTCATTTAAAATGGACTGTGGCAAAGTGGAAAACTGTTCTGTGGTCAGACGAATCAAAATTTGAAGTTCTTTTTGGAAAACTGGGACGCCATGTCATCCGGACTAAAGAGGACAAGGACAACCCAAGTTGTTATCAGCGCTCAGTTCAGAAGCCTGCATCTCTGATGGTATGGGGTTGCATGAGTGCGTGTGGCATGGGCAGCTTACACATCTGGAAAGGCACCATCAATGCTGAAAGGTATATCCAAGTTCTAGAACAACATATGCTCCCATCCAGACGTCGTCTCTTTCAGGGAAGACCTTGCATTTTCCAACATGACAATGCCAGACCACATACTGCATCAATTACAACATCATGGCTGCGTAGAAGGATCCGGGTACTGAAATGGCCAGCCTGCAGTCCAGATCTTTCACCCATAGAAAACATTTGGCGCATCATACAGAGGAAGATGCGACAAAGAAGACCTAAGACAGTTGAGCAACTAGAAGCCTGTATTAGACAAGAATGGGACAACATTCCTATTCCTAAACTTGAGCAACTTGTCTCCTCAGTCCCCAGACGTTTGCAGACTGTTATAAAAAGAAGAGGGGATGCCACACAGTGGTAAACATGGCCTTGTCCCAACTTTTTTGAGATGTGTTGATGCCATGAAATTTAAAATCAACTTATTTTTCCCTTAAAATGATAAATTTTCTCAGTTTAAACATTTGATATGTCATCTATGTTGTATTCTGAATAAAATATTGAAATTTGAAACTTCCACATCATTGCATTCTGTTTTTATTCACAATTTGTACAGTGTCCCAACTTTTTTGGAATCGGGTTTGTATATTCAGTCTATAAACCCAACTTTGCTCAAACAAATGTGGTATAATCGAATCCAAGTTTGTGTTTACATAATATATGTGTGTGTAATGTGTATAATCATTATGTATATACACACACACATATATACAGGGCTCCAGACTGCGACTAAAACGGTCGCATTTGCGACCAAAAATATTAATTTGCGAGTGATATTTTTGCTGAGATCGCCACTGGTGACCATATAAATTTGCATGCCACTGGCAACCATATAAATTTACATGTTACGATTAGCCCATCACATCTTTTGTTGTGTTGCCGTAATAAAATGAGACGCACAGCAAAAGTGGAAGGAGCTAAAATAAAATTCAACACTGCCTATATAATTATAATGTGAAGAGCTGCATTTCACCAAATTTATCCTCTCAGATATTACTAATGAATTAAAAATGAATAGGTGTGTGCAAGACATACTGTTTATAGGATGCATTAGGAGGAGGCCAAACTATACTCAGTGGCCAAGTGATGGATGAAAATGCAATAAAATGAAAATGAAAAGGAGGGCAGATGTGACAACACATGACAAAATTAAAACACGTTTATTATTTTGTGGCACTTAAAAAAATAATTTGGCTCCTATTTTTTTCCCCTATAGGAGCCAGTGGCTCCTTAATTGATTTTTTTCTCTGGAGCCCTGATATATTTAAGAAATGTTATATTATATATATATATATATACACACACACAGTATATACACATATGCAAATATTTCTTAAATATATACATGAAGGAGTGTGTATTTATATATACATAATAATTATACATAGTACACACACATATATTATGTAAACACAAACTTTTATTTTGGATGTGATTAATCGAGATTAATCGATTGCCCAGCACTAGTATGAGACCAAAGCCATGGGAACTGTAGAAATATTTCAGTATTTAACTAGAACAAGAGGTCAGCATGGCAGAGCCCAAGGACATTGAATTAATTGTTTTTCTTTAGAATACAAGGTGCCCTTGGGGGCTGCATACAGTTCGCACAATACAGGGGTTTTCCAGAGCACTCACAGCCCAACACACACTTAGTGTTGTATAAAACTAGTAGTGGTAAATACCCTACCCCTAAAATAAACATTTTTGCATTAAAAACCCCCCCCCATTGTACATGAATCATTTTTCCCAAATGAGGATGTCCCCTGATATCCACAAAGGTAGACTGTGAAATATGAAAACACTTGAGGGTTCAGCAATAGAGAGGGTATATGTCCCATGAGGCCTTGGAGGCAGGAACACTCTGATCTTACCAACTACAACAACAGGAAATGACCTCACACCTCTGGCATGAGCACAAGGAGCACCCTATCCCTCGTGTTGGCACAAAGGAAAGGGTAAGAGAGAGGAGAAAACAAGCAGCTAGAAAGAAAGAAAGAAAGAAAGAAAGAAAGAAAGAAAGAAAGAAAGAAAGAAAGAAAGAAAGAAAGAAAGAAAGAAAGAAAGAAAGAAAGAAAGAAAGAAAGAAAGAAAGAAAGAAAGAAAGAAGTTAAGAGAAGTGTAATATAATATAGTCTGAAGAGAAAGTGGGAGAGAGAGAAATAAACTATAGGTGTGGATGTCATCATAGATCAATGTGAATACATTTAAATATTTAAGCACACAGTCAGTCACAGTCAGTGGATACTATATAATAACAGGTTAAAGTCACAGCTAATATTAGCTGGCTTAACCTCATTTTCAGAGTTCTGAAGTTTCAAAATGTTGCCACAGATCACAGTTGTGTGCAGAATATAGTGTCTCTGATGCCTCACTGTCACACTAGTGTCTTAAATTTCTCAGTGATTACAATTACAATATCAGAGATCACTGACTCACCAATTCACACACACACACACGTATTAAGCACACTTCTGTTTGCTATCTAAAAGGGCATATATAAAAAAATTAATTATCTACTTTATTTTATAAATCATTTTCCCAAATGAAGACAACACTGTATGTCACCATGGAAGTTTTTTTAAAATCAGATTTAAGTCACTTTTGGGGAAATGTCTGTCTACAAACTACAAACAAACACACACACACACACACACACACACACACACACACACACACACACACACACACACATACACACACACACACCTCTTAAGGTCCACAGTGGTGACATTGAAGACCACACCCTTCAGCCACAGGATCATGAAGAGACGCTGAGAAAATGGACAGTTGCCGATACTCTCTCCATCACTGCCCGCCTGAAAGAGAAAAAAAAAATCAAAACTGTCATCATTCCAATGAGTTGCTCCACATCAGCTGAAATTTCAGCACTAAACATGTTGCAATCACAGGGTCATTATCGTACAACTCTGTATCAGATTATAGCCAGAGAAAACAACTAAACCACAAACAAGAAAGATATTTTAACTGTTAAACAATCACGTTACTGAGATTTGACTGTTGGCTTGCTTTAGCTGTTTATTCTGAAAGCGAAAATGTCCAATAACAGTGAGATCCAGTCCAATACTGAGAACAGCATTTGGCTGCTCGTGATTTTATGTGAGGCTGTCCTATTATGGTTTAGGTGTTTCTTTATTTTCTAATGAGGGAAATGACAGTGCCATTTTAACAATTTAAAGTATGGTTATATGCATGTACTATATGTTAATGAATTCTTTAGCAATGTATTTTACTGGCATGCCAATAATACTAAATCTCAAATCTTCAGATAGCATGTGTATGTGTGAGCATTTTTTGAAAGACATGAATTCCACAGTGGAGATATCACCAAAAGGAGCCCACCCTCCTCCTCCACATCTCTCAGCTGAATACAACACAATGTGTGAACTCCAACACACAACAGACAAGATGCGTATGACTCAGAGAATAGAGATGTTCCTGTGTGTTTTAGCAATTCAGATTCAGCGGACAGTGAGACTGACCTGACCTGAGCGAGAGAAAAGACAGACAAGTGAGACAAAACCTCAAGTTGCCTCATAGGGAGCATTTTAAGGCATCAAGGGTGATCAATACAAATTCCAGTAATATTGTAAAATATTAATACAATTTAAAATAACTGTTTTCTATTTATATTTTAAAATGTAATTTATTCCACTGATGGTAAAGCTGAATTTTCAGCATCATTACTTCAGTTTTCAGTGTCACATGATCCTTTAGAAATTATAAATATGCTGATTTGGTGCTCAAGAAATACATTTTTTCAGGATTCTTTGAACAGAAAGTTCAAAAGATCAGTATTTCATTGAAATAGAAATCTTTTGTAACATTATAAATGTTTTACTGTTAATCAAGTTTTCCTGTCAATTGATCAGTTTAATGTGTCCTTGCTGAATAAAAGTATTAATTTCTTTAATAAATATACACACACACACATTAGTAATCCTCCGTGGACTAGGCAATCTCAGAATGTATTGCAATGTCTCAGTCAAAATATATCTAAGATATAAATTATTCAATAACAAAAGGATTTCTAAAAATATTTATATTACATTTTTTTAACATGCTCTTTATCAAAAATTGTATGCTACATATATTCTTTTCTATAAGTTAATATTAGATGAAATCACCATTTATTAGAAGAAAACCCATTCTGTACCATTTCAGGAAGGCATTACACAATTATAAATAGTCTGTTCTGGATACTAGCACGTTCTCAGAGTTCAATAAGCCTCACAGAGCAGCACTGATATCTGAATCAGCTTTTTTCCTTCAGCAGTGTATTGTTGCCCGCTCTCTTGTTATCTGGTTTCGCATGTTGAAAAGAATCCAGCAGTCCAATAAAGAACAGAAGACTTTGTTCTAGCGAGTTCTCTCTCTCTTTCATTCTTCCTCCATCTCTCTCTCGTCCAGACACCCTGCTGGTATCTCTTGTTCATACACTTTCTCTCTCTCTGCGGCGAACAAAAGCTTTACTTCTGTTCAGGGCTCATTGAGGCAGGTCCTTCTCCTGTTGACTCAGGGTTCATTTTGAGTGGTTTCTTTTGTTAAAAATGGGCTGATAAATTTGTGCCCTTCACATACTCAAAATAAACCCGTCATTCTGAGAAAGAAAATGGGCATTATTCAGAGAGGGGAGTAAGAGTCAGAGATTTAATGGCTCAAAATGATTCAGTGATTCCTGGATTCTGTCCAATGAAAGATGCTTATAGAGGGAACAGGAAGAGTATGTTTTATAGGGACAGGACAACGGTTTCCATAGAGACACACATATGTAGTCTGTCCTGAGTTCAGTCTCTTAGGGCTGACAATAGACTACATAAAACAACCTGTTACACAAACTCACAGCCAAAAACTGCAACAGTACAGAGAAAAAAATTTGGGTTATGAAAAAAAAACAAAAACAATAAAATAAAAGCTTATTTGCTGTGTGCTGCTGTATGTGTCTGAAACCTTAAGCAGAAATTAAGTTATGATTGAAATGAAATCCTGAATGCATATAAATTTCTAGACCAGGTCTTCAAGACCGGGTTTTTAAAGGGGTCATGAACTGTGTTGTTTTATTGTTTTATGATGTTTCCTGGGGTGCACTTATAATGTTAGAATGCTTTTTACATTAAAAATTGTAATAATTTATAAATAAAAGGCACTTTTCCTACCCTGATTTTAGCCCTCTGCTTTGAACACTCTGTTTTAAGGGGCGTGTCTGCTGCTTCAGTGTAAACGCCCACTGCTGTGATTGGCTAACGTCTTTCCATTTGAAATAGCTAAGTATTACGCTCTCTTTTAGCGCGTTTTACTATTACAGCTCTCATGGTTAACTAATCGTGAAAAGTGTTGCATTATATTTAGATCTATGGCATTATATTCAGATCGTGGCATGAAAGGTTGCAGAGATGAACATTGTAGCCGATCACAGACATGCTGAGCGCATGAATGCAGTGATCTCGTCATTGCAACTCAGTTTCTGTACACTAACGAATACTTGCATCTTCACTAACAGTGCAAACGTGATATAGTTAAGAGATTCGTTGAATAAAACGGGAGTCACTGATAAACGCGTCACTGATAAACTCTCGCCATTTGACTGAATTTAATCACCGTTAAATAACAGATTATTTTCATCCTACTAAGAGAAACAACGCAAGTTGACGTTTAGTCACTGGTTTGATTTACTGACACACAGACAAAGAACATCTGACTGTACATGAATAATTACATTTCAGATCAGGCATTAGAATTAACACAGTTACTTACATGTTGCATTACTGTGGAGCCCAGGCACTGCAGAATATTTTGTAATCCTCAATGGCACGTTTATTGCTTTGTAGCTCGATCTGGTTTAACACCACGTAGGCCTATGTTACTTTTAGGCTACCTATTCTATTGCATGCCATGCGTGAATCGGTGGGCGGGGCTAAACAGGCAGTGATGAAGTAGGCGTTGATCTTCTTCTGCAGAGGCGGTGCTTGCCTCCCTTTGACATCATAGATTCCCACTTTGAAAAACCTGTCGTTTGCTGGGCCTGGTGTCAATAAAAGATTTTATTGGACTAACAAGGAAGTTTTCAGTTCTGAAACTTACAGGATATTCTTATAGTATGTTGACCACTTATATGTCAAAAGCTCAAGGACAATTTGATTTCTCAGTTCATGACCCCTTTAATCTTTTAGCTGCCACGGACACCCAAATATGAACATCCTTGTGTGAGGGACCCCCATCTTAAAATTTATATTATTAATCTAAAATTAGTTTCTATTAAGTTACAATATTATATTTTTGTAATATTTATATTTCCTACTCACTATAGTAATGTGCTGTTAAATGTATTTATTTGTTTAATCTCAATCTAATTTAATATAATAATATAATTTATATATAATCTAATATTTTTATTACATTTTTATTCATTTATTTATTTATTAATTTTTTATTTTTATATTGTAATCATTTTTCATCAACGTTTCAACATTATCAATGTTGAAAACAGAACAGTAAATTGTGCTGCTTAATATTTTTGTTGAAACCGTTATACGTTTTTTTTAGGATGAATAGAAAGTTCAAAGAACAGCTTTTTTATTATATTATATTTTTATTTATAATTTTATTATTTATTTTTTCAAATGTCTTTGATGTAATTTGATCAATTTAATGCATCCTTGATGAATAAAAGTATTAATTTCTTTAAAAAAATAAACTTTTGATAGTGTATAAAAAAATAACATTAACATTTATATATGCCTTCCTGTTCTCTAGATATCACAGGTAAAATATTCCTGTGTGACTGATAGTGATCAAGAAAGAAAGAAAAGAAAGAAAGAAAGAAAGAAAATCAATGGCAAATGTGTTGACTTAAAAAAAAAATCATCTTAAGTGATTTCTTGTCTGCAAAATGCAAACATTAGAATATCACAGGGCCTGAGATCATTATGGTTCTGTTTGTTTAAAGACAAACCCATTCAAATTTAAAGGAAGTCAAATAAATTGCTAAATCAGAAATGGTTTATCACAGATGCCACAAACAGAGGTTCTTGTTGCAGTACCAGTAATGGCCTGCAGCTCACACAGCTGTGTATTCCCCAGGGTGTGTTCTCTACTCATCTGCTGCATTCATCACAACAGAGAGTAAACGGTCTTTCCTCATACAAAGAGGTTTAATAATAAGACCAATTGATGGTATTAATGAGGGATGATTGAGAGAAAAGCTCTCAAAAGGACGTCAGCCATTGATGTCCCTGCAGAATTGTATTAAAAAGCATCTAAATTTAATTATTTAGGGGTTATAAACCAACTCTAGGTGTTTTTGAATCTAATTTTATAAATAAAAAAAAACAAAAAAATAAACACGCTTATTCACTAACTACAACACATCTTTATATATAGTAAAAGCAACAAGACAAAAAGCATGAACAAAAGAGTGGGAGCAACAGGTGGGCTTTCACAAACCGTTTACATGTTAAACCCCCTTCTGTCTTTATTTCTCCACTTTTGTTTTTTTACTCCTCTTCTCTCTCACCTCCCCTGCTGTAAGGCCTCTGAGGATGGTGGGGAGGGGAGCAGAATATATTCCAGAAATGTCCGGCATGGGGTGTTGTAAGAGGGTTTTGTTTAGGTTTTGCGATGTCGACTGAGGGCAAGCATTTCCTCTGAGACAGCTGCTCACTCATCCAATCTTAATTAAAACTATTTGACTAAAATAAACAACAGCTACACAACACACTACTCACACCTCAAGACACGGGAACGTCTGTGCTGCATGTTTTTAATCTGCCAGTTTTGTACAGAACTGGCGTTGTTCCCTTAAAATTGGAAGGGTCCAAATGACCTTTGAAAGATGCCCATGGTCAAAAATGAACAGCAGCAGTGTGTTTGCATCTCTGTTTTCCATAGATGTTGCCCTCTATACACATCTCTCCATTCAAGGAGGTCTCGTTCTCTCTCTCTGATCCATATGGATGGCTCTCCAAACACAAACAGAGCCCTTTTGTTCAACACCTCTTAAAAACACACTGGGTGCATCCAAAAGAAAAGAGGGAAAAAACAGATGGCAGTCTGAGGAAGTGAAAGACAGGCGGTGTACCTTATGTGGCAACACAGAAACCTCTAAAACAGAGATATAATCAAAAAAAAAAAAAAAATAAATAAATAATATTATATATATAAAAAAAATATATCAATAAATAAATCCATTCAGAGACGGATAATAAAATACTATTTATTGCTTTTCTGTTTTAAACTTCCCAACTCTTTCACTTTGCTGCTGATGTTTGATTCCTTTCCAAAAAAAATTCAAACTGTCTGATTCAGTGAATCGGTTTAAAACACTGAATTTACTGAATTAGCTACAACTGTCCAGTGGAGACAGTGAGTCATCGTACAGTAGCTGGTGAACGTGTCACTGTCTCCATCTGATCTGGCTCTCTGTGAGTGATCTCATCTCTTCCAGCACAGCTCTAGAGGGCAACTCAATATGAATGTATGAAGGTGGAGTCTCTCTCTCTCTCTCTCTCTGTCTGTTTTTCTATCTCTCTCTGTCTGTCTGTCTGTCTGTCTGTCTGTTTCTCTCTCTCTCTCTCTGTCTCTCTCTCTCGTTTCACTATATTACTGAGACTTCCACTGATTTGATCTCAGGTTAATGATATTTTCTATTGCCTAACCAAACCCCTACCCATCACAGAAACATGTGCAAGACACTTGATTTAAATAAAAACATGTTTTGGCTGATTTATAAGCCATTTATAAGTAAAGTGTCCTCACTAGTCAGTTGTCATATTATTTTACTATGCAAATGCAGAAATTTGGCCCTCACAAGTAAAACTATACCTGTACACACACACAAACTCACACCTCAACACAGACACATGCTCATGGCACAGCACCCACTCCTGCCCTCTATTTCAGCCTCCCTTGTTAGGCCATGCTGTGAGATTCCCACAGGACAGAAATATGTGTGTGTGTGTGTGTGTGTGTGTGTGTCTGGAGGTGGGGCCGAGGGGAAGTGCCCAGCAGACTAAATTTAGAACTCCAAACAGCCAAACTCTTCACAATCACAATGTGCTCATTCTCCAGCCCCTGTGCACGATCTGACCATGGTGTTACCTTATAAGGAAGGAGGGAAAAGGGGAAGGAGAAAGAGAAAAAAATAAGACATACAAAGAGAAAGAAGGATTTCCAATTAGAGAGAGAAACAGATTGAAATGTTAATTTTTCAAAATGATGTTCGCATCAGGAAATCTATGATTTTCATGTGCTGATATGGATGGTATTGGGAGACCTTTTAGTAAAAGTATCAGGTTTACTCAAAAATATTAATCAGCTTTTTTAACTTTGTCTTTGCTAATAATAAGAAATGTTTCTTAAGCACCAAAACAGCATATTAGAATGATTTATGAAGGATAATCTAGGATTATGAAGGATTTCATAATAGGATTTCTGCTTTGTGATAATTACATTTTAAAATATATTAAAATAGAAAACTTATTTAAAATTGTAATATTTTTTCGAAATCAATATATTGTGAAACACAAATTTACCTACCCTGTTCACATGAAACTAGTGTAACAAAATCACTAATAAAAAAAAGGTATAGCCAACTTTCAACTGTCAAAATTGTGTGTGGTCAACCGCATCTAACCGAACCTAAAACGTTTCTTCAAAACGTGTAAGGGACGGGTATCTGAAATATATTTATTCAAAAAGCTCAGTTGCACTTCAAAACACTTATAAGGAAAACGAAACATGATTCAAAAGGGGGAAGATACATAGACATTTATAAAAAAAAAAAACATTGGCATTTGAATTCTGCATGTTTCCAGATACCATGCAGGCCTCCCGCACGCCACTAAGTTAGTGCAAACATTCCCAGAACATTCCTCCTAACAAAAAAGCAGACCCCAGACTGATGACTCACGGCCACGCTCCCAGCCTGTCATTGGTCACCAACAGCACACACATCAACGGACACATGCGGAGTCTTGTCTGACCTACAACACTGGTTACACAGTGTTGCACCAGCTGAATAAACAAGTGTTTTTCAAATGAACAAAAACATGGAGATCGCTTTCGTCAGGAGACAAGAGCCAATCAGCTGTTCTAGACTAAACACATGCAAATCAATGACAGAATCCAAGATGAACTTTCAGGCTAAATGACCACATTCACAGTCAAATCACTTGGTCAAATTTGCCTACATTTAACATTTAAAATTAAATTCAAATTCTGGCGGTTACAGGTGTCAGTAGCTAGGTTTCCATCACCCTGTTTTTATGCGCATTTTGAAGCATCACATCAGAAACGAGTGATGGAAATGCCAAATGTCCAAAAAAATCCCTTAATTCGCAAAAACTTTTTTACGCTCACTTGAGGTGGTTTTTGACTTGTGCGAAAAAAAGTTACTGCGAATAATGGGACATGGAAATGCATTTGCAGAATAAATTGACGTAGCAAACATTAAACCCACGTGACTAAACGGCTGTTTCCGCTGATGGTGTCAATAATGTTGACATTCTGAAATGTCGTAGCCAAAGGTTGTGAGTAAAAGTCTGGTCACTACGACCTCCCAAAAATCCTGCTGACATTGTCTTTCCCATATGTACGGGGCTCGACGTCGTCAATGCCCTTACTGCTAGTGCCTTCATCAAATATGAAAAAAGCATTTCTTCTTCTGTGCATAGCATTCAATTTGGCGATTGCAAGCTGCACTGCTAGTAAATGTATAACTTGCCCAATAGTAACTAATTGCAGTCCTATCTCTATTTTCTATGCGTGCCTTGTTTTATTTACTGTTGGTAGCAACTCCGCTTGAACAACTTGATGGAAACGCACCTAATTCACATCTGTATTTTTTGTTTTGTGAATTTTGAAAAGATTCACTTTACGTTTGGATGGAAACCCAGCTAGCGATATCCGGCCTGTGAGGAAATCAGAGGGCCAGGCAGTGCTGACACAGCTCCATATGCTACTGAACTCACACTCATATGACTTTTACACATAGTGGCAAAAGGCTACCTCATATGAGAGAGGGCGAGAGAGAGAGAGAGAGAGAGAGAGAGAGAGAGAGAGAGAGAGAGAGAGAGAACGAGTGAGAGAGAGAGAGAGAACGAGTGAGAGAGAGAGAGAGAACGAGTGAGAGAGAGAGAGAGAACGAGTGAGAGAACGAGAGAACGAGTGAGAGAACGAGAGAACGAGTGAGAGAACGAGAGAACGAGAGAGAGAACGAGAGAGAGAACGAGTGAGAGAACGAGAGAACGAGAGAGAGAGAGAGAGAGAGAGAGAGAGAGAGAGAGAGAGAGAGAGAGAGAGAGAGAGAGAGAGAATATGTGTGAGAATATGAGAGTATGTATCAGAATAAGAAAAAAAAAAAAAAAAAAAAAAAAAAAAAAAAAAAGTAAAACACCCTGTGGGCCCTATTATAAACCCGGCACAATAGGGCGCCAGGCACGACACGAGTGTTTTTTGCTAGTTTCAGCCCGAGTTATTTTCACGTCCTGCACCACGTTGTTTCAATAGCCAATGCATTTGCACCCATTTGTGCGCCCATGGGCGTGCTGGTCTGAAAATGAGGCGTGTTCAGGCACATTGATGGCGCGTTGCTATTTTGAGGCAACTGAAATAGACTGGTCTAAAGTCAATGGCGCAATATTTTTTTTGTTATTTAAAGAGCGCGTTAGTAATATGCACCTATAGGCGGGTCCACAACACGCGTACACTCTGCTATTACATATACAGGGACGTGCAGCAGTACACAAACATTTTTAAATATGAAAAATAAAAGGATTTCTCTCTGGAGAAGCATTCAGTTTTTCCACTCACAAATTCCGCCATGTAAATAGCGAATCCGCCATGGTGCAAGCGCAACTGGCTTTTAAAGGGAATGGGAGATGAGAATCTGATTGGTTTATTGCACATTACGCCCAAAACACACTCATTAAGAGACTCATGACTCATTAAGAGAATAAAAGAACCCTTTTAGACCATGCACCGGGAGCGCCGACCATTGTTTCCGTCGTTAAACTAGCAAAAGTGGATTTGGACATGCCCTAAGTGCACTTGCGCCGTGCGCTTTAGACAATGTGCTTAGATCGTTAAAATAGGGCCCATCATGTGTAATATCTATTTTTTTATGTCTCAAATAATATAATGGGGGATTTACAGAATATGTGACCCACTGGTAATCTATCTGAAAATAAACCAGCAATTACACATTTAATTTTTTGCTCTTTCTGAATCCTGCTCAAAGCGAAACTCCCTCGATAGCGTCAATGCTATGCATATATAATAACAAATAAATGTCTCCAGTCATGCAGTATCAGGCTACACAGTATGCAGGCACACAGTTTTTAAATGAGATAAATGGAAATAGCCGACCCCTCAACAACCAAATAAATATAAAAATAAATTTAAATATTTTGCTTTTATCTTGACCTTCCAAATAAATACATTTTAAAAGGGGTA
>CM077177.1:23152269-23293124 GCA_039654105.1 Coreius guichenoti | reverse complement strand
ATACATTTTAAAGGGGTAATAATATACATGTTTTTTTTCCCTCTAAGGTCCACTTATAATGTTAGTAAAGTTTTTGGTGCCAAAAACAGTAAATCAATCATAAATCAAGCTACTATGGTTGCATGACTAATCAAAAAAAAAAAATGGCTTAAAAGTCCATTTATGGCTTTGAAATTATCAATCATAAAGACTGCATTTTACTTATATGCACTGGATGTTTAAGAGTGAAGCACAGCACTGTGTTCTTACACTTGAGCAGCTCATTATCCACCGGTGTCTGCAGCGTCTCAGAGAGTCTCAGTTAATGCTGCTCCACACAAACTCCATCGCGAGTTTGGGTCACTTTAAAGGGATAGTTCACCCAAAAATGAAAATTACCCATGACTTACTCACCCTCAAGCCATCCTAGGTGAATATGACATTCTTATTTATATTAAAAATGTCCTGGCTAATCCAAGCATTATAATGGCAGTGGCCCAAAATGGCCCAAAATTTGAAGCCCAAAAAAAGTGCATCCATCCATTATAAAAGTACTCCACACAGTTCCAGGGGGTTAATAAAGGCCTTCTGAAGTGAATCAATGGGTTTTTTGTAAGAAAAATATCCATATTTAACACGTTATAAGTAAAATATCTAGCTCCCGGCGGGCCGCCTTCCATATTTATATCTTACGAAAAAAGCGTAACTGGCGCAACAATGACATTGGACGTAGTGTAAGTGTTTGAACTGCGAGAGAACACTTTCTTGTAAGTTGAATACAGAATTACATTCGTCTGAAAGAAGAATGTCATATACACCTAGTATGGCTTGAGGGTGAGTGAATTATGGGATAATTTTTGGGTGAACCATCCCTTTAACATGCATTGGGAATGGGAGGTTTTAAGAGCTCCCTGTGGTTTTTCCATCAAAATAATGGTTTAAGTCTGAAAAGGAAGAAATTAAGACAGCCACAAATATTAGTACTGTAATTTTACAGTTATGATGTGAAATAAAATTAATAATATATTTGTTTTGTTTAGCCCTACAAAACAAGAACAGCAAACCTGGACTTTTTAAAATCACATTTATATATTTAAAAAAAAAAAAAAAAATTATATATATTATATATATATATATATATTATATATATTATATATATATATATATATATATATATATATATATATATATATATATATATATATATATATATATATATATAATCAGAAAAAACACAATTACTTTTCTTCCCTAAACTGTGCAGCCCTACAAACTACACTGAAATCTTATTTCCTGATATGATATAAACCCTTCAATATTTAAATATTTAAGTCAATGAGAAGATTTTATATTATTAAATACTTGATATTTATATACATCCACTAAGTTTCTTGTTAATTTCAGTTGAGGGGCATTCCAGCATCAATCATCTATTAAACACAAACCTTAGTGTACTCATACTCTGTCTGCTGCAATAAAGGAGGAGCAACTGACATGACAAACTTTTCATTGTTTGAAAATAAAAGGACATGCCCACAAACAGAACCAATACAAGACAACACAATGGAGCTCCAAACCACCAGATGAAACTTCATCATGAAGGCTCACTATCCTGAGATGACTGCAATGAAGCTTTCTGTTCAGATATGAGCCGTCTGTGAACGTGACTGGCTGAAGGACAAAAAAAATAGAGAGAGAGAGAGAGAAGAGAGAGAGAGAGAGAGAGAGAGAGAGATGAGAGAGAGAGATGAGAGGAGTAGAGAGAGAGAGAGAGAGGAGAGGAGAGAGAGAGAGAGAGAGAGAGAGAGAGAGAGAGAGAGAGAGAGAGAGAGAGAGAGAGAAAAAAAAGAGGGGGGTGAAAGAGTTTGAGCCTGTCATTTGTCCTTCAGACTGTTCAGTAAGGACGATCTCATGCAGTGAAAGCATTTGACTCTGGTACAACTGGAGTCCTAAAGGCCAAGAATGTGTCCATGTCTGTCTGCTCTATTAGTCCCGTATCATTGTGAGAACACCCGAAAACACAGATAAACTTTCTCCAATCAGTAAACAGACACACTGGTGTTTTCTCACCAATCTTTTGGGGCATTTAAATGTCTGTGTTTACATAAGTTCCCATCTTGGCAGATGATAAAAGTCTGAACTGCATATTTAACAACCTGAAAAAGACTGACCACTAGTTTGGGTTAAAAATGGAAGCTGTGAGAGATGAAAGGACACTGTGAGATGTGCCATAATCCTTCTCTAAACGCTTAATGTTTGACAGACATATCACTGTCTACAGCACAGCAGATTTGAGACTGAACTCCTCATGAATATCAAAAAAAGATAAAACTAAACATTTCACAGTAAGACTCAGCATATCCTGTTTGTCAACAGAGCAATAGTTCCTTTAAAAACACATACAAAGCTATAAACATAAGGCCAAACTATGGCCTTGAATTCATAAGCAGTGATTAAACTATAACTCTGCAGTCCACAGTGAACAATTGCTAACATCAGCTTAAACAAAAATCAAACCAGAGACATAACACTGAAGTCATCTGACCCACATGCAGCCTAAACAATAATTAATCTAAAGAGCCAATCAAAGCAGAGCAAGGGTGACTGTGGTTGCATCATCAGCACCTGGACTGTGCAAAGCACCTGAGTGACGGTGTACTTCTGCAAAGTAAACATCACCCCTGTCACATGATGATCTGGCTTATTTTGCAGAGATATCAACTACATGTGCACACTGAAGTAGAGGATTGGGTAGATCATAAATGATCTATAAATTGTACAGAAAAAGTGAATCATGAAACTCTGCTTACATCACAATGCTATGGGTTGGTGGTTGCTTATTTCACCCAAAAGTGAAAATTCTGTCATTTACTCAACTCACCCTTACGTTGTTCCAAACGTGTATGAATTTCTTCATTCTGTTCAAATCAACACAAAAGAATTTATTTTAAAGAATGTTGGTAACCAGACAGTTGATGGCACCCATTGACTTCCATAGTCATCTTTTGTGTTTAACAGAAGAAAGAAACTCATACAGGTTTGGAGCAACAAAATTTTCATTTTTGGGTGAAATATCCCTTTATATGTATATATAAACCGATCAGGCATAACATTATGACCTAATATTGTGTTGGTCCACCTTTTGCTGCCAAAACAGCCCTGACCCGTCGAGGCATGGACTCCACTAGACCCCTGAAGGTGTGCTGTGGTATATGGCACCAAGATGTTAGCAGCAGATCCTTTGAGTCCTGTAAATTGCGAGGTGGAGCCTCCATGGATCGGACTTGTTTGTTCAGCACATCCCACAGATGCTCGATTGGATTGAGGTCTGGGGAATTTGGAGGCCAAGTCAACACCTCAAACTTGTCGTTGTGCTCCTCAAACCATTCCTGAACCATTTTTGCTTTGTGGCAGGGCACATTATCCTGCTGAAAGAGGCCACAGCCACCAGGAAATACCATTTCCATGAAAGGGTGTACATGGTCTGTAACAATGCTTAGGTAGGTGGTACGTGTCAAAGTAACATCCACATGGATGGCAGGACCCAAGGTTTCCCAGCAGAACATTGCTCAAAGCATCACCCTGCCTCTGCCGGCTTGCCTTCTTCCCATAGTGCATCCTGGTGCCATGTGTTCCCCAGGTAAGTGTTGCACACGCAACCGGCCATCCATGTAAAAGAAAACGTGATTCATCAGACCAGGCCACCTTCTTCCATTGCTCCGTGGTCCAGTTCTGATGCCTCACGTGCCCACTGTTGGTGCTTTCGGCGGTGGACAGGGGTCAGCATGGGCACCCTGACTGGTCTGCAGATATGCAGCCCCATATGCAACAAACTGTGATGCACTGTGTATTCTGACACCTTTCTACCAGAACCAGCATTAACTTCTTGAGCAATTTGAGCTATAGTAGCTTGTCTGTTTGATCGGACCACACGGGCCAGCCTTCGCTCCCCAAGTGCATCAATAAGCCTTGGCCGCCCATGACCCTGTCGCCGGTTCACCACTGCTCCTTCCTTGGACCACTTTTGATAGATCCGGACCACTACAGACCAGGAACACCCCACAAGAGCTGCAGTTTTGGAGATGCTCTGACCCAGTCGTCTAGCCATCACAATCTGGCCCTTGTCAAACTCGCACAAATCCTTACGCTTGCCCATTTTTCCTGCTTCTAACACATCAACTTTGAGGACAAAATGTTCACTTGCTGTCTAATATATCCCACCCACTAACAGGTGCCGTGATGAAGAGATAATCAGTGTTTTTTCATATATATATATATATATATATATATATATATATATATATATATATATATATATATATATATATATATATATATATATATATAAATAAATATAAAAATAAAACATCTGTAATTTACCACACTTCTAGACATTGAAGTCTAACATCTGATAACCATGAGAACTGCAAATCCTTGCGCTGTCCGAGGCTTCATTGCTGCTGCATCATACTCTAGAGAAGTCACATCAATTTAACAGACACTGATCCCATTAAACCTCTGAGGCTGATCTCTAAATCTCAAATCCATTAGAGAACACTATAGGATACTAAAAGAACCAACTAAAAGAAAGACAAAGAATTCTAAACTAGTAGGTACTGATCAGATTCAGCCACACAAGAAGTGTGCCCAGAACCCTTTTGAAACACTTTGTATACTAATGCATCCTGCAGTGTGCGATCAAAGCACAAATCTGAACACGCACGTGGTAAAGATGACCAGCAGGTGCAGCTGTACAGAGGGAGGGAGGGAGGAAGGGAGATGACTGCATTATCAGCTGCTAGCAGGGGCAAGGTTTGCCTGGTTTCTATGGCAACAAAGGGGCTGGTCCTGCTGTGATGTTGTGCAGGAAGAAAAGGTGGAACAAAGATGCATTACATACATGCTGTTAATTATGAATGAGAGAGACATAAACGACAGAAAGGGAGGGAAAGAGGTCACTGTTATCTATCTGTTGCAGTGTGTGTGCACTTTCAAACAAATAAAATTAAACTCTCTTTACCCAGGCGCTATAGAAACAAAACACACACATTATATGTGTCACTGTAGCTCATCTGATATCAGCAGACTCTGTCAGTGCTGAAAGAGGATGATCTGCGGTATCTCTTCATGCGGTTCCACATCAACAGCAGAATTATTTTATCGCTGCTCATGTGCTAATTTTGGTGCTGATTTCATATGTCAGTAGGAAACGCTGCTGTGAGGTCAAGCTGTGTCTAAATACAAGACCAGCAGTTATAGACAATTTCCTGACTACCCCATTCATAAACTTGCATCACATGAGGTAAGTACAGTATCACTGAGAATTTCATCATGTTATCAGACCGATATCAAGCACTGTATGACACATCACAACAAAATACTTAAAATACTTAAAAGGGCATCAGGAAGAGAAAAAGAGACCCCATGAAATAAATACTGCGGTTTTGTGACTTTAGTCCATGTGTGTTAGTGTACTCCTAAACATTGACAAAATGCATTTTTTTTTTAAATTACAAACCTTCTACAATGAGAATGATCCTAATATATATATATATATATATATATATATATATATATATATATATATATATATATATATATATATATATATATATATATATATATATATATATATATATATATATATATATATATATACACACACACACATACATACATACATATACATACATACAATTTTTAATGGTGTTATAGAAACACAAATAATAATTTAAAAATAAATAAATAAAATATAATATATATATATATATATATATATATATATATATATATATATATATATATATATATATATAAAAAATATTATATTATATTATATTATTTATATATATATATATATATATATATATATATATATATATATATATTGTTTTATGGTGTTAAAAAAACATGATTATTACATTTTTTTATTCTGAAATACTTTGATTTTAAATATTTATAGGCTTTTGGATTTGTCTCATTCAGGATTTTTGGATTTGGTTTCAATAGGAAATACGCAAATGCAGTAAAGAAAACAGCACACTTCAGATTTCATATAGGGTCTCAATCTATAAACATAGCCTATATTTAAAATATGAGTCTGTTCTAATGCTTTGCAGGGTCACTTCACAACTTCCGAAAAGAGCTGACCTATATGTCTTCTAACGTGACAAACTGCCATAATGTTCATTGAATTATTAATTACAGTCCATTTAATACAGCAGGGGCATCCTTTAATTAAAGCCTCGGGAATCATAAATGCCTGGTCAGCGTTTTCAAGTCTGAAACCCAAAGTCCTTAGTGCTTTAATGCACTAGTAGTTTAGTAACCATGCGGTTCAGAGAGGACAGCTTGTGTCGCACATTTCCAAACAGACATCAGACCCCAAACATCCACCGTTAGGAGCCCCCTCCTCTTTCTGTAACTCCGTCCCCTCCTCCACTTCCCTTCTCTCCCTCCTTTCAGTCTTTTGGGAGTTTTCCCGCTCTGCCAGGCAGAAGGCCTTTGGAGGGAGAGAAAAGAAGAGAAAAGCAAGGGAAAGAAAGAAGACAGCAGGGTTCCCAGCAGTGGAGAGGAATTCGAATAATTCCAGTTTGATTACTCAGAGATCTAGAGGAGGACTGGATTCTTTCTCTTCAGTTTATAAACTAATGAAGGGTTTAGTCTTGAGAAGCAAACCAACGAGAAATAGATCCTAACACCATCTCTGGTTACATTAAACAGATCTGACTGATTCCTGTGTGGAGTTCAAATATGACACACTGTTATGAAGGCAAAACAATGTAGATAACCAAAGGTGGGATTCATGTCTTCCATTCAAAGGGTTTCGCATACAAACACAATGTTCTTTCTTAACAGACATATCTTGAACTCTAGCACAGCATTTTGGCTCTTTTGGCTCCGTTTAATACAAATCTGGGTTACTCTGTATCCTGGACCGGACGGATTTCCTGCAGTCGGGATTAGGAACTGCAGATGTACATTGTTGTCGGTTTCTCATTCAACCTCTCCTCAAACCCGCGTGCTTTGTGCATTTAGCTGAGGGTGAAAACTCTTAGCCCTTTATATTTGTCACATATAATCATAGAAATATAAAAGAAACAGCATATAGTCAGATATTGAGAAAACGCCTCCACCCATCTGACATTCCCATGAACACAGTGTCATCATTCACTCTTACTGTAAAACACAATGGCTGGATATTTATGACATCGTTTTGGATATACTACGGGTTAGGGGATTGTGAATTAAAAAAACAAAACAGAAAATGATTCGAAAACCAGAATTATTATTCAAATCGCAACAGAAGCCTGCAGTTTGTAAGGTGCAGGCTTAACGTTAGACACTGACAGTCTCTCCATTCACTTCATCTTATCATTATTCCACATAATGAAAGTAAAAGGTGACAAAGGGTATCGTTCTGCCTAAAATCTCGTTTGTGTTCACAAAAGAAAATATTTTTGGTGAGTAATTGATGACAATATGTTCATTTTTGGGTGCACCATCCATTTAACCTTTACTTAAATGATTGGAGTTTCTTAGTCAGACTCTTACCTTTACAAAAAGCTCGATGACGGCTTCGTTATCCCCCTTCACACCGTTCTGAGGTACCGAGAGAGACATCCCAAACTTTTGCCTTTACACAGACGCGTTCACAACAACAAACCTCGATTTCTTCACCTTGGCACAAAAAGTTTTCCTTTCACGCCTCCCTCTTTCTCGAACCGAGTTTTTCGAACACAAATATCACTCTGTGGTTTTTCCAAGCGCAACCGAAATACAGAGAGTCTGTTAAAATCAAGCCAAGAGCTTTTCCACGAGATTCTACTACCTAGAAACACATCACTGAAAAAACCCGACAAAGTCCGCTATGTCTCCTCCTCAACTGCCCTCTCAGGATGGCGACGTCGAAGAGGGGGAAAATAAACGGGAGTATTTAAGGCGGTGATGTCATGCGCAGTGGCCTGAACAGGCGCGAGTGGGCCGAACACGTCCGGCGCGAGCAGAATCTGTACCGTGCCGCGTGCACAAGAACTAGAGCTTCCTGAATGTTTTTTCTGCTAAATTTAGAAAAGTCATCCGACTTTTATTGTAATGTATATATGTTGTAAGGGTACAGAGAAAGCTTTTAACAACACAGATACCAGAAAAGTAAATCAGTTTCTGTTAATGAGTTTAACGTTCCCCTTAAATATATTTAACCTAACAATTCTGTTACATTTTACAGAATAGTTAACTATTGTATTTTGGCAGAAACTGTGTAACGTATATATATCTTGGTATACTAGCCTATAATAATCAGACTAGTTAATTTTCTACATGAGTATATTATTCTCACAATGGCAGTAAATTGTTCATAATTTATTGATTCTGCTTTGTTATATTTAAATTTTTCCTTTAATTTAAAAAGTGCAGTACTGCTACTACTCAACTACTACACACCAGCCACTAGTCGTGCCTGAAATCACTGAAAACTGAGAGCCACACAACATCTGATCACAGGATTTACAGAAATCATTTCACTTTTAACAAGTGTTTTCTCAACATTGCATATCTAATCAGCTTCACATTATTTTGAATTATCACTCAGTGAGTCATTTAACCATGTATTACTGTCTCTGGGAGGCTTTGTCTTTCAAACACATTAAAATGTACAAATTCAGATTTCTTATTTACATGCAATGCATGGATTCCTCAACTTTTTGTCAGCTGAACCCCTTTGCCCTAATATATTTACTTGAAGTAAGCCCTTAGATTTTAAGTTAAGTGAGGTGTATGTATGTATATATATATAAATCTTTTTTTTGTAAAAAAAAATTATTTATTTTACACTTTTTATGATTTAATATGGTACAAGGTTATCCTATTCAAATCAAAACGTGATACATGAGTTAGGTCAAAAGTAATCTAAAAGTAATCAAAAAGTAGTCAGAATACATTACCTAAAATGAGTAATGTAGATTTCATTACTAACTACATTTTTTTTTTAATGTAATTTGGAATCCGTAACAGTACAATTTGTAAGTAATCTACCCAGCACTAATATATATATATATATATAAACCTACTGAACATTTCAACTTCATTGAAACACCCAACCGAACGAATCAAAGCTTTCTTGTAAATGCCCCAAAACCACATTGGGAAAAGAAATGTTTTTTTTTATCCATTCAATGAAAGTCAAAAGTAACCAAGAGAGTTTGGTTACCAGCATTTTTCAAAATATCCTCTGTCCTGCAGAAGACATACAGGTTTGGAACGGCATAAGGAAGAGTAAATGATAACAGAATATTTATTTTTGGGTGAACTATCCCTTTTAAGATGGTTTTGTTATTAACAATGATCTTCCAGCACACTGCAGAAGAAACAGCTGTTTCAGAAACACAGCTCTCCATTACTTTAGTCTGACCTCTAGGGACAGTGTAAAGAAAGACAGACCTCATGTTTATCCCTTAAAAACCTATGTATTCCCACAGCTGCCCGTGACCAGTTAGGAAGCAGGTGGCACTATAAAATAACAACCAGGGCATAAACATGGTTGCCTTGGGCTGTTTTTTGCAGATCAGTCCTTGTTAACCACATTACACAGTAAGAACTCACTGAGCTTTCATCTGTGGCCGCTTAAGATTTGTTTCCAAGTGTTGCTAAGGCGACAACAAAATAACATGTACAGCAGATTATCATGTGTCATCACCAGACCTGGGACACCACAGGCTTTCCACAGAACCTTCTAGAAACAATGGATTGGCAAACATATGTAAAATAGCCTTACATGCAAAACAGCCTTGCATACATTACATCCAAAATGTAATGCTGTTTGAGTACAATTGTCACCATAGTTTTTTTTTTTTTTTTACAGACACTAAGTTTAAAGGGAAACAAATGAACAATTATGCAACTCAAAGAAAAAAAAATTGAGACAAGAATATTTTCTTTCATTTTAATGTGACTGTTCAAAGCCAGAAATTACTGCAGGGATCAACAATTCCAAACACAACTTAGGTTACAAAAAATATAAAGCAAAAAATAAAAGGATGAAAACAGACTTTTCTGATTTGTTCTCATGTGCACAGTAGAGCTCTCGAGCGTTGCCAAAATGCTCAGATGAACAGAGAGAGCAGCCTGCTGGATCAGCTCTCTGGGTGTTGTGGTTTATGGATCATGCACACAAGAGGACAAACACGCTGGGGTCTGCCGTCCATGCAAACAAAACACTCGTATAAAGTCCTGCTGAAGTGAAGTGAGAATCCATAGGCCAACTTGTACATTATTAACTCAGAACTGCAAATATGCTTTTCATTTGTTTCATCATGACCGTAAAAGCAACACAGGAATCATGAGGGGGATTGGGGACTAAAAAAGGTTTGTTTTTGGATAAACAGTCGTCGACAGTATTTAAGGGTGGAGAAGAGGACAAAATCTGATCAAGAAGCTTCAGCTGCTCAATCATTTTCACATCATAAAACTCCTCAGCAATAAACATTCCAAAAAAATCCAAACAAACAAAAGTCTAGGGTGAATTTTAACAATTTGTACATTCTAAAGCTGAACCAACATCAAACATTTAAAATGCAGAAAGTGGAGAAAAAAAAGAGGGAAATGTGGGGTATGGTAGATATTCCCTCAGGACTGAGATGATGGAGACATCTGGGCCTTCCTCATTGAGCGGAGAGCTTTCTCACGTAGGTGCTTCTCCAGATCATCCAAACTGTCTTCTACTTCACTCTCTGATTCCTTCAGGAAAGGTAGCATTAATTATGTCTGACTCAAGCATAACAACAAATATGTTTAGGGTTTCACCTTATGTAGAACTTGTATAAGTATGGTAAAATGGAGAGACACTTTTATATTACTAGACAGCTTTAAAAGTGTAACTTCACCTTTTTCTGGTCAGAGTCTGGCTCTGCTTCCTGTACGTGTCCTCCTGCCGCCCCTCCACTCTTTTCTTCTCCACTCTTCTCCTTCTTCTGTTTCTTATGCTTCTTGTGTTTTTTCTCTTTCTTGTGTTTCTTCTCTTTCTTCTTTTTCTTCTTCTTACCACCTTCTGCATCTGAGTTCTACAGAACAAACAAAGAGAAAACATTTTGACTCATGCAATATAAAAAGAAGCAACATCATGCATAGCGCAATGATTTTAACACACTTTTGGCATTCATCCTAAATACAGTAGTTTTAATAGGATATATTTCTAAAAATATTCAACTGAAAAGTAGTGGTCGACCGATATATCAGCCGATACATTTTTCTGATTGACCGATGTGTTAGAAGCGGGACTTTTATTTTGACGGGTGGCGCTGAAAACGCCAGTGCCTGAGAACAGCAGCACCTGATCACACAGCACTCACATTCTTCTCTGTCTTAATTAGTTTACAGCCTCCGTTAAACAGTCTTATCTAAAACGTTATTATATAGACCTGTTAAACAATGTAAACGGTTTGCGAAAAAGTATAGCGTTTGCTTTTATATTATTAGCAACGGAAAGGCAAACAATAGGCTATAATACTTTCTCATTTGCCGTCAACATACAGCTAATACGCATCTATATGGTTAAAACAAATCTCTGAATATCCAATAAACATTTAATTTCACAGTCCTTTTAGACTTAATCGAATCCAGCCGTGAGATCTTCTGAAGTGCGCATTTGTAGCCTGCATTAATGTGTTTCTGTGCGTGACGGTCAAACCGTGCGAAGTGAATGCGGACAGGAGAGTTACGCTTCACTGGAGACATGACAAACTATAAAACCTTGATTTTAAAATATGCTGCGCTATATTCAGTGGACCACTGTCATATTAATGTCATGTACACAGTGCTATATGTAAAATTAGTGCTACCTTGTCAGTATTTGAAACAAATATAACCAGTGCCCACAAACTTACCAGATTACTGAGTGCCCTGTTAGCCTACAGTGTTGACTTCCTTTTTATTCATATATTTTTAATTGCAGAATCAAGAAGTTGCCATCATAAGTATAAGCATGTTTATTTTAAAGATGTATTTAAAAATAAATAAATAAATAATCATTTCTAATTTATTAAATATTAATTAAAATAAATATAAATTATGTATATTATATATCGGCCATCGGTCACCCTGCTCTCTAAGATATTAAAAAAACAATATCGGTCAACCACTACTGAAAAATCTGGAAACTAAAATCAAATACAAATTTGATTTTAGGAGCCTCAAAGCTCTCTGGACTTAAGCAGTCTTGGGCAAGTAAGACCCAAGCTTGGGCTGGTGTGGCATACCTTGTTAGGTGATGGGCTCGGGGAGACACTGCTGTTCTTTTTGGCAGGTGGAGGTGGAGAACGGCTAGCAGAGCGAGAGGGTGAGACTGAAGCAAGCCGCTTGTGAGCCGTGGGAGGAGGAGGAGAAGCAGATGGTGAATGTGAAACCTGCCTCCTTACAGGCTGGGGGCTCTGAGAACTTCTACAAATGGACAGGAACAGAGTCAGTCTGAGATTGTTCATCTGTTAAACACATTGAATAGGCGTTAAAGAAAAACATACCTCTGAGATTTGCGTGGTTCTGGTGTGCGGGAAACTCTGCGAATGGGTCTGGTGCTGTGAGACGGGGACGTCTGGCGTCTTTGTCTCTGCGGGGATAAACTCGAGGGGCCATATCGAGCAGGAGGACTGGAAGACACTCGAGTTGCGTGGGCAGGGGGAGAGGAGCGGGCATCTCTGCCCCGTTGGGCTGCAGGGGGATTTGGAGAGCTTCTACGGTGGCGGGGTGGAGGCGAAGCAGAAGAGGGCGGAGTACGTCTTTTTCCTGGACTACTGCCACGGCCCCGTTTGGGGGATCGAGAGGAGCGACGTTTGGCCACAGGGGAGGGTGATCCTCTACGCTTCGCCACTGGCGAGAGAGATGCCCTGCACTTGGCCACTGGCGAGGGAGATGCCCTGCGCTTGGCCACTGGCGAGGGAGATGCCCTGCGCTTGGACACAGGTGAAGGAGACCCTCTGCGTTTGGACACGGGTGAAGGAGACCCTCTGCGTTTGGACACGGGTGAAGGAGACCCTCTGCGTTTAGACACGGGTGAAGGAGACCCTCTCCTCTTGGACAAGGGTGAAGGAGACCCTCTGCGTTTTGAAAGGGGTGAAGGAGATCCTCTCCTCTTGGACACAGATGAAGGAGATCCTCTCCTCTTGGACAAAGGGGATGGAGACCTTCTACGCTTGGGAGACCCTGATGAGCGTCTTTTTTGAGCTGGGGAAGGGGAGGGACTGTATCTGCGCTGGATGGGAGGAGTGAAACGCCGGTGAGGTGAAGATGGAGATCTGAATAAGGAGGGACAGAAGAAAGGGATGAATACCCAGTAGGTCAAAGAGTCTTCACAACCCAAAACCACAAAAACTCTTCATAAACTCAGCTGGACTTTACCTGCGTCTTGGGGGAGGAGAGGGCGTCCTGCGGCGGCGAACAGGAGACGGTGAACCGTGTCTACGGCCAGCAGGTGATGGAGAGCGTCTCTTTCTGAAAGAAAAGTCTAAACTCAGGGTTGGCTACAATGATCAACGCACGGGAGCGTTTGAAAGTGTTTTGAAAGCCGGAGCGTTTGAAAGCACAAGGACCGGTCCGCTGATAGACGCCTGCATTCAAATGCTCCCGTGTGCATCTGTGTAAGCGCTCGGTGAAAAGCGTCATTGATGTATATTTACAACATGTTTTTGAAGCGCTGATCATTGTAGCAAAATCACAGACATATTTGATGAGCGCTTGAGCACAATGGCCAGTCGGAGGTGTTTACGATTCCGCTCAACAGTGCTCAAAGCGTCACAATTTTAAAATTTCAAACACTACATTGAGGTTTGTTCTTACATGTGACGCAAGCATGTTTGAGCTTCTGCAAAAAACAATGAGGTTTGTTCCTGTGTTCAGTTGAGCTTCCGTTTACCATTTTTGATGTGCTTCATGTATGTGTGTTGATCAATGTTTAAATGTGAATAAAAATTTGAAATAGTGTGCGCACATCCAAATTTAGGTAGGTGCAGGGTCAAAAAAAAAAAAAAAAAGATCTGGAAAATACATTTTCCCCATTTTTATCCCAAAGTGAACAAAGCATCCGACTCCGAGTAGTGACCTTAAGGGGGTATTACATGTCAAATGCAAGTTTCATGCAAATATTGTTGATTTTCACCTCGGGGATGCATCTCTGTGTCGCCTCCGTGGTGATGCAGGTGAATGGCTCCGCCGCCTTCTGATTTCTCCATTCCTGGCACCTGCCCCCCTATTCTGCCTCCTTGGACCTTCGTCTTCAGAGGAAGAGGATGAACCAGTGTCTGTAAGCAAACAAAAAACATAACCTGGTTACCAGTTATAAATCAAACATCTACTAGCATACATTTTTTACATCCAACACAACTCGTAGGTGCAAGCACAGGTGTGAGAGGAAGAGAGGACAAACGAGTGTGATGGAAATAAAAAACAGTGGTAACCTGAAGAGGACTGCTGATTCTGTCGCCGATACTGACGTCGCTGCTGGACAGAATCTGCTGTTGACCCTTTGCCCACCTTCTCCTCTTCTGTAACACAAAGCAGTGGAGTCCTTGAGTTCCCGAGAAACACCCAAGTGCCCACCGACACAAAGTAATGATGTGCAAAAGCACCCAGCCACACACACACCCATGACATGCACCCTCCCCTCATCTTTAAAATGAACAGGATACTGAAGAGACTCATGAGTCAAGAGCTGCAGAATCCAAAGCATTAGCTTATGTTATTATAAGTATAACAAAAGGCCAGACAGACAGGGTTCTGCCTACAAGTCTTGATCTGTAAACCTTTCTGATATGCACACAAATGCATGTTTAAGAGCCAATTCTCACCGGATTCCGATGCATCGGACCGTCTGGGTTTTGGAGAAGGAGTGTCATTTCTTCCACCAGGCCTGTGCTTCACAGCTGAAATTTTCAGATGCATTACAGTCAGAATCATTTTACTGCTAAATATCCTACAAACAACATGGCGATGAAAAGTAACCATTTCAGAAAGAAAAGAAAAAAAGAAAACTATAATCAGTAGTTATTTAGTTATTTTTACCTGAAGGGCTGGTGTCTGGTCCTGATGGACTGCGGCCTCGTCTTCTGGAGGGGCTGGCGGGGTCTAAGCGGCGTGGAAGTTTTCTGGGCGGTGTAGCTGACCTACGTTTCCCTGCTCTCTTATGGGGTGACCGAGAGGAGGAGCTGCCTGAGGAAGACCGGGAGCGAGAGCGCCGCCTGGTGGATGAATAAGATCAGGTGAACACAAAAGCTGACTAAACATCTAGCAGTTCATATGAGGCAGATAAAAGAGATTTTTAGTTTAACAACTTTTATTTTAAAATAGCGATGAACAACAGTTTGCATATTTAGAAACATATATTGATGTATTCTCCTGTGTTGGCGTAGGTTTATAAGTGATTTATGTTACAAATCTGACGAAATGGCGCACGTTGAGTTCCCAGATAAACGTTATTAGTAGCCCAAAATCATACCATATGCAAAGATGGAGTTTGTTAACAGATGTAAATGATAACAGCGCACTTTGCTATGAAACAAAGCATATCTGACATATGTAGGGGTGTGCCATATCATAGCGTCCACGATAATACCAGTATAAAATTTTACATGATAAAAATAGGTCATCTCGCGATATCAATGATATAGCGGCGGCATGACGTATGGCGCATTTACGTTTCCCTAGCGCGCACAACAACAACATCTGTCTGAGTGTAAGAGCAGCATGTCAGCCTCCGATGACGATTTAGTACCTAAAAAGGGAGCTACTTGGTTACAAGAGGTCAGACCTCTTGACAACTAACAACTTAAAGCTGTTATTGATGTCTGCAGCGCAATATTTGACCAGAAGGATAAAACTGACGGTTATTTTCAGTCAGTTACGGCTCGTTAGATCCAGCATTCTGCCCGCTTTGAATCAGACAGAGATAAAGTAGTGCATAAGAATGAATCATAGCATTTATTTGAATTATCGAGAGAGATTCGTACCTGCGTGGCGGTGTCTATTCAGCGTCTCTTAACAATGAAGATGAGCATTTATTACTTAAAATTAGCGATGTAACCCCATCGTTGCTGAGAAATATAATGTAGTGATCAAGTAGCTTAGCTATTTTATTGCTAAAAGTCACGGGGTGGCGTTGATAAGTTTCTGTGCTCCTGAGAATGCGCAGCGCGATCTCCGCTCTCTGTATGCAAGTGACGTAGGCCTACAGTGGGGAGAACAAGTATTTGATACACTGCTGATTTTGCAGGTTTGCCCACTTACAAAGCATGTAGAAGTCTGTAATTTTTATCATAGGTACTCTTCAACTGTGAGTGACAGAATCTAAAACAAAAATCCAGAAAATCACATTGTATGATTTTTAAGTAATTAATTTGCATTTAAATTAAAAAACAGTGTGGTGCGCCTTGCGTTTTCAAACCTGAAAAACGCATTCTGTCTGATCGGGGCCTTAGAACGCGTTTTTGCAGTGAGAGGCGCCTTTTTTAAATAGTTTTCTGTTGGCAGTGAGCGTTATGCGCGTTGTTTATGCACATCGCGTTTTTCTAGGAGCGCTCTGAGCACATGAAGCGCATGATCAAATGCTGCTGCTGCCACCTTATGACAATAGATTTACACTTCGAATTAAGTATTCTGTCATCAATGACAGTAGCTCATTGGAAAAGGATGGAAAATGCCCTTCATTTTGTTTGCACTAATAAATGCTGCTGCCGACCAGCTGCAAACATCAATAAAACTTTGTTCCATATATTTTTTTCTATATTGTTATAAATATCATTAATTGCAAATATTCTTGAAATATTGTGATATAATTTTGAGGCTATATCGCCCACCCCTACACATATGCATTCCTAAATGCACGTTATCAAACCTAAACAAACAGCACATGCAGAGACTGAGAGTAGTATTTACTGTGAATGGAGCACGCTTGTAAATGAAGCGTCGACAGCCTTTGTTTAAATATATTGTGCAGCTTTATAAAATAGTCTAATAATGCGCTCTCGTCCTTGGAATTCACCACTTCTGTTATTTTGCCAGTTAAATTGACACAGGTAAATTGTAATCGAGGATTTTCAAGTACTCGTGGTATTGTGACAGCCCTAGTGTTTATTATTATTTTTCATGTTTTTGAAAGAAGTGTCTTATACTTACCAAGGCCGCATTTATTTGATCAAAAATACAGTTAAAACAGTAATCTTGTAAATTATTACAATTTAAAATAACTGTTTTCTATTTTAATATATTTTAAAATTTTATTTATTCCAGAGATGCTAAAGCTGAATTTTCAGCAGCCATTATTTCAGTCTGTGTCACATGATCCTTCAGAAATCATTCTAATATGCTGATTTGGTGCTCAAGAAAGATTTCTTATTAATAATGTTGAAAACAGTTGTGTTGCTTAATTTTAATGGAAACCATTAATGCATTTTCAGGATTCTTTAATGAATAGAAAGTTTTAAAAAAACAGCATATATTTGAAATAGAAAGGTTTTGTAACACTATAAAAGTCTTTACTGTAACTTTTCATCAATTTAATGCATCCTTGTAGAATAAAAAATAATATAAAGGCTGACCTGCGGACAGGTGAACGGCTACGTCTATGCCTAGAGGGAGGTCGCCTTCTAGGGGGGCTCCTACGCCTCGGAGAGATTCGCCTCCTGGGACTTCTGCGGCGAGGAGAGAAAGACCTAGAAGCACAAACATTAGCAGAGACATTAGCTTATCTCCTAGATCAATCACATTTGCAGGTAATCTGATCTAAGATAAGAAATCACCATCGGAGACAAAACTCACCTAGAGCGGGATCGAGGTCGTTTGCGAGAACGAGGTGATCTAGAGCGAGAACGGTGGCGTGGGCGATCTCTCCGTCCATCCTTATCTCTGTCCCTGTCTCTGGGTTTTGGCCTGTCTTCTGATTTGGACGTTTTGTCTGGTGATGACTCTTTCACAGCCTCAGACACAGAGTCCGGCTTCACCTCACCCACCAGATCACTGACAGGTAAAAAGTGGGGGGGGGGGGGGGGGGGGGTTTCAGTCTAAAAATATATGATCCTACAGAAAGGCACAATGTGCAATTTTATGCACTATTTTCAGAAGGATAAAGTCACTACTTGTGGCCCAATGTGGAACTTACATAAACTTTTTTTTTTTTGTGGTCAGTAGCAGCTACAATTTTAGAATTGCATTGTGCAGTGTCCATTTTCCATAGTTACCTGGTAGACGAAGCCTCCTCAATGAGTGGCTCTGGTTTGGAGCTCTCTGATTGGTCCGGTTCTTGCTTTGGTTCTTCTTTATTATTGGGCGGACTAGAAGGAGGCAAGGCAGCCGGGCTTGGTTTCCGGCGAGGAGAGCGAGAGGGACTGGATTTACGGTCACGCTTCACAGGGGAGCGGGACTTTCTCCTGGAATCAAAAGAGAGAAAAAAAGAAGAAAAAGCACATGCCCAATTTACAACATTTTCCAATTTGTAACATTTATTTACACTAACAAATATATTAATCTAATTGTTAAAGTCACCATGAAATCAAAATTGACAATTATTTTTTATTATTCATTTATTTGTGTACATAATTTTCCTTTTGATTCATGTGCCCTTATGATCTTTATTAAAAAACAACAACTTACATGAAATCACCGTAATTAGCAAATTACAACGATCCAACAATCCCATCAATTCCTGATGGACAAAATCAAGTTCTGCCCTACATTTTCTCATGTTTGAGAAGCTGTTTCACTCAAAAATTTCCATTTCATGCTGACTTTAAGCAAAATGAAGGCCAAAACCAACCGTTTAGGGCTTTTTGACTGAGCTCGCTCTTTGATCTCCTTCTCCCTTTTATCATCATCTATTTTTTTCAGAGAGGCGAGTTTCTCTTGTTCGATCTAAAACAGTAAATAGAAAAACTGTTAAACACTCAACTTGTAGTTTACAATCATGTTGTACACATACCCAAGTCATTATTACAACACAAAAGCTCCAACCATATAAAACCCAATCATAATCAGTATGCAAGTTCATAACTTCTCAGCTCTTCTTCATCACCTGTCTCTGTTTGATCTCCTCTTTCTTTTGCTCCAGGAAGGCAGACGGGATACCGGCGATGTTCTCCTGGGCACTTAGCAACAGCGGCCAGAGGTCCTTCATGAATTCCCGAGCATTCTTCCCATTCAAAAACCCTGTCAAATTAATCTGCATCATCTTCCCATCCGGATTCTGCAACACAAAAAGCAAGGAGGAAGAGAGAGGAGGAAACCATGCAGTTAATACTGACACAGAACCAGAGTGCTGAACTCTGAAAGTCTACCTACACCTTCCCTTCCTGAACATCCAGTAAACAGCTGCTTTTCAACAAGAGCCCAGTACCTGCGGGCCTCAAAAATGTCTCTAAAACCAACTGCCACAGCTGAATTTTATTTTTACTCATAAACCAATTGAATAAAGGATCAAAAAACACTTCTAAAATGAATAAACTCCCTTTGAGCATGCATTACATGTTTACATGTTATTATCTGAACTGAGATGTACCCTCCCAGTTCACATTCCCTCGTCAAGGAGCAATAAGACCCTCCCCCACCACTAGGGCTGTCTCTTCCTTTGCAATATCAAACTCCTGAGAGATAGAAACATTACAGTCCACAAACAGAGTGCATCAAAACCCCACAAAGCAAGAACAGTCCAGTTGTCTTCAGTGTGAGTGGCGCAGGCTCTGTGGGCTGGGGGGGCGGAGAAAGGCGCTCCATTGGCTGGCCTCCGCCTCACTACTGCATCACACTCAATCACCTTGAGTTTAATGCTATATCATTTATCTAAATTGCAAGAGACGAACAAGCAATAATGAGTACACAAGGCATGGAAATCTCTTTATTTACAACAAATGAAGAGGAAAATAAACCTATGAGATCCATATGCTAAGACAGGGATGCTGAATCGTGCTCCTAAAGATGTACGTTCAGTTGTAAGAATAGGGCTGGACCTAAATTTTGCAAGTAGATCTTCAAGAGCAGGACTGAGCACCCGGTGTCCTAAAATAAGTGTTAAATGAACATTTCTGGTTCAATAAAAGTTAAGCTCCATCAACAGCATCTTTGGAATAATTTAAGAGTTTTCCTATTTTTGATACCAGGGACAAGCAAATATGATGATTCGCTTACCCTCTTCAGAAATATATAGAAAAATATAAAATATAAAGTTCACATCTAGATTTTTTTTTAGCATTTTAATTAAGCTTTTTTTTTTTTTATTCATCCTGACCCCTGGTGGTCCAGTATAAAAACCCCTGGAATAATCAGTTACCACTGAAAACAACTACAGGTTTGGCCACCTAGAGCAGTAGTCCAATTGCAATTTTTTTTAGCTCAAATAACATTCTTATGGAATTAAAGTGCTTTAACAAATGTATGAGCCTCACATTTCATTCTTAAACCCTTCGAACCATGGCACTGTTATAAGTGCAGTACTGTAGCTGCAATTATTTTTAGAAAACAAAAAGAAACCAAATGAAGACTTCATTATTCTCTGAGGTAACTGACATTATTCCACAAATGCTGTAGATCAAACCTAACCTGTATTTAACCTGAAACATTCCTTCAAGTTATTGTATGGCTATGTAGTTACAAAAAATGAAAGCACCTCTTTATGTCTGAGAATAAGGAAACACCTGTATGTATCATTAATAGGAGCAAATACCTCTCTGGAATCCAAGCAAAAGCTTCCTGAAAATCAAACCTTTAGAGACTAAAACAGTGACTAATAAACAGAGCTTAGCTAAATTAATGAAAACGGAAAATGTGTCACTCTTTGTTATTTGCATCACATTGTGCAAATGCACAATCATACAAATAAACCAATGTATTCTTTTATAACTTACAGCTGAGCTAGTCATTGAGACGGAGCATAATAATTATTGCCTAATAAATCCCCTTGAAAAAAAACACCCATCTTACACCACCAGTGTTGTACTGCATTATTTCACATGCAATTTTATGTTTTTCTTTGTATTCTTTAATGGTTATATGTTGTTTCTAAAATGGTCATTCAATTAGGCCTTTGTGTTTTAGATGTATTGCTAAACTTTGACTTTGAAAGGCACAAATGATAAAGCTGAAATGACTCTACCACTGGCACAATGTCAAGCCCTGCTTATAACTCACCTCAAAAAATAAAGCTCATCATCAAGGGAGAGTTGGATTCAGAGAGACTTTGGGCTCAGGTGAGATCTAATTAGGAGTTGGTGCTATACTTCAGATGCAAGGAATAAGATCCATATTGGTTCAGGCCTTTTAAATCATAAATCACATCAACATTAGAACATTGCTGTTCAGAAGGAATGGTGTCACAAATCATATCTTCAGAGAGAGAATATCATTTTTACCCCTTTTTCTGTCTTTTTAAAACCAGACAGACACTTAAAGACTGTGATGTTAGATGTTTTCTGCTGTTACATCTACACATGACAAATGTTTCAAATAACTGTCAGCGGTTATTCGCTGATCTTCAAACCTTCTCTCATCCTCCCAAAGAACAAAACACATCTAATATATAATTGCAGCATGTGTGAAAAGAGCGGGAAGAGCAGAGTGGGCGTCTACCTTTTCCTCCAGCTGGTTGAAGACAAATTCGATGACGACATCATCCTCAAAGCCAAGGATCTCTGTCACACGCTGGGTGATCCAGGGCTTGACGACTTCCAGGTTGACCTTGGTCATATCCACCTAATGACACATTAGAAAACACAATCATGAAAAACACAGGATTTTCCATATATTTTTTGGTAACTTTGGGGGTCAACTCTTATTTGGATTAAAAATGTTTTACATGGTCTTTGAGGAATCATTTAAAATGCTGGTGCTCAAAAATATTTTGAAAACAATTGGGCTGTGTAATATTTTTGTGGAAACTATGATATTCTTTTTCAGGATTCTTTGTTGAATAGAATGTTCAAAAGATAGAAATCGTATGTAACATTATAAATGACATTATACTGTCACCTTCGATAAATTTAATGCATCATTGCAAAATTATAAAAAACGATTATTCTACTAACATGATTGAACAATTTAAAATCTAATAAGCCCCAATGTGCAGCATGTTTATGGTAATGTGGTGCTGTGAACACATTTGCACCAAAGAAAACAAGTATTTATATATTTTCGACCTTCTTCTCCAGACATTCTGCAAACTTCAGCTGCTTCAACAGCTTCTTGTGTTTGTTGCTGAAGCGGTTATCCTGCTCCGCACTGGTGCCCTTAAGGAAAAAAAAGAATTCGTAATTATATCATGTGATACAGAAAATCTTTATTTTTTCTATATCTTAAGTTAATATGCGATTTGCAGTATGAGGCTAATGAAAAACTGTATTATTTATACACCAATACATACATATTCTACTAATGTATAAGAACATTAAATTTTCAATCTGTATTTTGGTTTCAGTCTGTATTTCACAAATGTAACTAAGATACCTCGACTACAGATCACGTTATAGTGGACTTTATTTGTAATAATAATGGCGATAATATGAAAACAAGTTCGTTAAATTTGTTGTTCCCGTTTAATCTGTTGAGTATTTTCAGGTTCTCTCATGCAGCCGCCATTACAGCCACACTCCAACGAACACATCAAATACAGCCTTAAAACAACCAACCAATCAACCAACTGACGAATAACAAATAGTAACAACACATTCAACCTTTATAGTGCGGTATTTGCAAAAGAATATAACACTTACGCGGAAAAACCCCGCGTCCATTTCTGTCGTGTGTCAATATGGCACGATGTCCCAAAATCCACTGCGGCGCGCCAGCTTTTACGTCACTTCCGGAAGATGAGTGATCATGTGCCTGAAATCTGGGCAGCGTCCGAAAGGTGAAAATGCTGCCTCCGCAGGCAATAGCTGCATACAAAGGTAGGAAGACAACAAGGCACATCCAAATCCAATGATCGTGTCACATCTTGTCTCCTGACATACCTTCATCTCATGGATTTTTTTTCTTATATAGTTGTTTTTCTACTTTTTTTCTGTTTTGTATTGTATGCATAATGGCATGTTTACTTGCATTTATACAAAAATGTATCTTTCATGTTGCTTGAATAAAAAAAAAATCTGGACCATTGTTCGAATCTATTTAATACTAATTAATGTTTTCATAATATACTGATTAATCAGTATAAAATATAAAAGATTATTTCATTTCATTTTTGTTAGTTTATCCTTCAACAAATGAGGAAATGAAATTGCAATTGAGTAGCCATTTTGAGAATTTGATTTATTATGTGAGCATTTATTATTTGTTAGGAAAACTCTTTCATACTTAATGTTTGGTAATTTAATGTGCACAAAGTTTTTCCTAAATATATAAACCTAGTTGTTTGTTGTTAATGCTGCTTTTGGTTTCCCAATATTTTTAGTTCATTGCTGCAAGTCCTTGAATGGTCTGGCACCGTCCTATCTCTCGGCTCTCCTGACTGAGTGTCAGTCTAAAAGAACACTATAAGATCAACTAATCAAAGGCTATACTACTAGTTCTGAGGTCCAGTCTAATAAAACAAAGGTGAGTGACCAACTGTTCATGTGTTTTATTGTATTATTTATGTTAGTATCTTATTGTTATTGCTTTTTGTAAGTTATGTAAAGCACATTGATCAGCCTGTGTTGTTTTAATTGTGCTATAGCCTATAAATGTATCTACTGAAGAAGTCAAAATGTAATAAATATTACCACAAAAATACAGATTTTTTAAAATATATTTAACAGGATTCATTTTAAAACAACACTGAACAAATACATCAAATGTTTGCTGTATTAAAGTTATTTATTTGACATACACTGCAATTTTCCACCAGTTCTGAATGTGATTCATTAGCAACTTTTGAGGTTAAATGATAACTGAAAATAAAGGCAGTTTCAACTTTGAACACAATAAGTTTTGTCCAGAAATCACACTTGCTTTTGGAAGGGAGGTGAGTCTTTCTACATATTGTCTTAGTTAAGAGGGTAATACTTTATTTTACAGTGTCCTTGTTACACGTGTAGTTAATTATTATTACTCAGTACTTAAATGTATAATTACACTATAACAATGACACCTTAAAATAAAGTGTAACCGTTAAGAGTCATTTTTATTTGTCTGCACTAGGCAATACAGAAGGCAGACTAAGACTTTCAGACAGGCAGAAGCTAAAGAACTCTCCCCTTTCTATTGCAAGGCCATTGGGTGTTTTAGCTCTTCTGAGTTAACAAAAATTAAAAAAAAAATATCTCTTTACAGTGTATAAATAATACATCACCAATACTGAATGATTAAGTACTTAATTCACACCACCACAATATACATTGTGAATCCAGAGCCCTTTGATAACTGACTCTAAATAGATAAAGCCAATACAAGCAATAGTGGGTTAAACATGACCCAAAATTCAGGCAACTGTGAATTCCTCACAGATAGCAGTTGGAACAAAGGCAATATCATTTTTTGATTCACACTAGAGCTGGTAGTGAAGCTTTTTCTGCCCATGGCTGTGTTCAAACTGAGACCCACGGTATATGGTTTAGAGCACTGTAGAGTGAAATGTGTTTAATGGTCCTTACTCTATTTGTACAAAAAGACCATCTGTGCGGTAAAAATTTAACCCCTCACAAAAAGAATGTTAGGATTGATTAAGCAATGAAAGTGCTGACCTTGCTATTTTCATGTAGTTAAAATTAAAAAAGTCTGGTGTCTCTAAAATAATTAAATTGGTCTGTTTCATCTATAATGTGTTCAATTACTATTATTATTAAGCTATTATTATTATTATATTCATCAGCATTCTGTCATTTCCTTGATTTTTCCCTGTCCCATGACAACTTAAAAACTATGTAAGAATAGATCACAGAGTAGAAAGACAGACCCTGTGTCCGAATATGCCTACTTCAATACTATATAGTAGGTAAAAAACTGTATGTGAGCCAAATAGTATGTCTGAATTCATAAACACTAGGCCGAAAAGAACCCGAATGACCTACTACTTTCGGCGAGACTCTGAAGTGCGTATCACCTGGAAACTGACGCCGTAGGTCACATGAAAAAACGGATGTAGTATTGTCAGAATTTCATTCATACTACACACATTCACACTATATAGAACATACTTTCGCGAAGCAAGTATCAAACCAAATGTAGTACCTACTATACAGTATGCGATTTTGGACACAGAAAGAGTCTCCTGAGCGGTGAGAGAATGAGTTTTCATTGTTGGTTTACATGTTTTTTTCACAAGCATACGTTTGAACGGTCAGTGTCAGCGGTTCTCTAACTGACAGAGACTCCTGGTCTAAAGAAATTTGAGATAGATGAGTTTAGAAATATACTGGAAAGATGCTGGTGATTTGTGTCTCAGTCCCTGAGAAGACCTGCTAGCTGACAGGTAGTCTTGCATTAGTTCTCTTTTCACAGATGGAGGACAACATGTCCGTAACCAGCTCTGACAGGCCGTACGCAGGTTTCCAGCCCCAGTCCTGACGTGCATTAGAGTCATCAAACCGCACAGGCCAGCTGTCCGCTATAGAAGGAACATAACATTTCATTAACATTTAGATCATTGCATTAGGTGATTGTTATCAAGGCTTTTATAGCCTATAATTAAATATTTCAGACTTTTCTCTATTTAAGAAAAACACAAACAGTGACCAAGAGGCATTATTTCTACAATAAAACATTGCAATTAATATGATTCCAGACTCTTTCAAAAGCTGTTCTTACCAATAGTCTGCCGGATGGTATCAGGATTGTATGTGACCCTCAGGTGGGGCAGGTGTTTACGGATCTCTTCTGCCACTTCCTCAGGCGTGAAGCTCATGGCTGCGATGTTGTAAGTACGCAGGGAAAGTCGGCTTTCAGGAGCCTGCATGAACTCAATGGTGGCCCTGTGGCAGTCAGAGATGTGCATCATGGGAAGCCGAGTGTTGGAACGCAAGTAACATTCATGGTGGCCGGTGCTGAGGGCATCGTGAAAGATCTGGACAGCATAATCTGAGGAAAAGAGGACGTATACAATTACATAGGTCAGATTAGGTGTGATGTTTTATTGTAAGTAAATGACAATTCTATGAATAAGTGTATAAGTATGGAGGTGTGTGTGTGTCTTTATGTACAACTAAAGATTGTGTCTGTAAGTGAGGCTTGTTACCAGTGGTGCCTCCTCCTGGCTTGGTGTGGGCAGAAACGACTCCTGGGTATCTTAAGCATCGGAAATCCAGGCCATATTTATGGTGGAGATACTGATCCAATCAGAACACAGTTAGGATGTTGGCATTTCATAATTACATATCATGTAAGTCAGGAGTTCCCAAACTTTTTTGTCAGCCAAACCCCTTAGACATAAAATGTTTACTTGAAGTACCCCCTGAGATTTTAATTATTTCAGTCATTTAACAACAAATTTGCATGTTCACAGTTCTCTGATGTTGATAATGATAATAATAATGGTCTTCACTCTGAAACAGAGAATACAGTTATTTAATTACATTGCAGCCTTAGATTTGACTATCTAAATAAGCTATTTTGCGAATATCATGCAGTCCCATTTATTCATTTATTTTAATTTTACATTAGATATAATTAGTTATTAGCTTTCAAACCCAAGTTTGAGAAACCCTGATGTAAGTGAGAAATTGTTCACATTAAGCTTATGAAGTATATATGCATTTTACACTATTTAGACGTACTAATTCTGGTTACAATGAACCTTTAAACAAATATTATTAATTATAATATATATATATATATATATATATATATTTGTACATTTATATGTATATGTGTATATGTATGTATGTGTGTGTGTGTGTGTATATATATATATATATAGATAGATTTCCCCCAGACTAACTAGAACATAAAAACATCAATCTTTACTTCCCCCATCAGCTCTGCATGGACTTTAGAAACTCCATAAATGGTGCGAGGTCTCTGGATGCAGAGGTCAGGGGCCGGGTCGCGGGGAGATGAAGGGCCAAATGCTCCGATGGTACTGGGTACAAACAGTCGCAAGCAGTTCTCCAGAGCCAGATCTAACACATTATGCAGACCTAAAGAAAGAGGAGTGGGGTGAGGAGAAGAGAAGATATCAGGACAGGGGCAACAGGAGAAGGGCAGAATGTGGGACGTCAGGGATAGTGGAAACCTTACGTTGTAAATTAGGCAGTCATATAGCTTATAGCACCTAACCCTAATGCCAAAAACATGTGTGAGTTTTCCCACCTGTGATATTGATGGTGCGGGCGAGAGCCATGTTAGCTTCCCCAATAGCACTGAGCAATGCGCTATAATGCACCAGCCAGGTGATTCTGTTATTCACAACTAGCTCTCTCAGGTTTTTATAGTCCAGCACGTCAGCGTATACAAATGGACCTGTGAGGTAAATCACACAACAGACGTTGAAGGTTAAATGAGAGCTTTATTCATAGGAATATGAATGAGGCCAAGTGATTGAAATGTAAATAAGGTTCAATTTGTTAACATGAACTAACAATAAATAATATTTATTACAGCATTTACAACATGAATCTAAGCTAATGTTAATTCATAAATATATTATTGCTCATAGTTAAATGAATGTTTGAACAACATTTATGTTCATTTATACACCTACAAATGTTAAAAATGCATTAGTATTCACTAACATTTGAGGTCGGTACAAGTTTTAATGTTTTTTAAAGAAGTATCTTATGCACACCATGCAAGGATGCATTTATTTGATTAAAAATACACCAAAAACATACATAATAATAATATATGAACACAATATTGCTGTCACAGTTATGTTCTATTTTGTCCTTCATTTGTCACATGCCTGTCAGTTTGTGTTGTCGTTCTGTTTCCTGATCACACGTTCCTTTGTTCCAGTTTCCCGCCACTCATCTGTCACCATGGTAACCCTCGTTAGTTAGTTCTGTTCAGCTTTGTCTTGTCTTATCTCGTTTGTGTTCCCTATTTAAGTTCTGCTGTTTCCCTTAGTCTTTGTCCGATCTCTGTTGTGTATAGTGTGTTTTGCTACCTTCCTGTATGACTCACCTGAGAATCTTCGAGACATTAAAACTTCCTTTGAAATTGTATCTGCCTGTCTTCGTCCTCCTGCCTGCACACACCTGTGACAGAAGATCGGACCGTCCAAAATGGACGATAGGGCAATAATTATCGTCCTGGCTCAGGAGAGCCAAAACCTTTTTTCTTTAATTTTAAGTTTTGTTGATCTGGCTATCGCTAGTGCTCTCGAGGACGAGACACTAAAGACTCTGTTCTGGATCGGGGCTAATTACCATCACCCCGTGGACCTCCCAGACACCACGGGACTGAGCTGGAGAGAAGCTGTAATCATGTAATCTGGAGAGTGTCGCGCCCCGGTCCAGGACACACCCTGTCTCCGTCCAGAGCCCAGTGATGTCCCAGAGCCCAGTGACGTCCCCTGTCTCTGTCCAGAGCCCAGTGATGTCCCCTGTCTCCGTCCAGAGCCCGTTGGAGGACCACTGGCTCATCGATTTTTAGACAGAACCGTCTCCCGTCCCCGTCGAGTGTCCTACTACGGCTCCTGTCCATGTCGGGAGGCCAGTGATGGCTTCAGCCCATGACAAGAGTCCAGAGAGGACTCCCACCCAGCCTCCCTCTCCCACCTCCTCCCATCACCTACACCTTATCCTCACCTCCTCCACTTCCTGTCAGCCCTTCCGCTCACCTTCAGTCCACCATCAGAGAGGTGTGTTCGCCGTGGGTCTGCCAGTCCCCAGATACATCATGGCTGGTGGATCCACGGTTTCCGCCTCCGGCCTCCACGACCAGGACTCCACCTCAGCCCGTCGAGCCATTGGCGCTGCCCTGGCTCTTACCTCCCTCAGCTCCACCATGGACCATCAATCCACCAGCTACGCCGGTCTCCCTCGCCCCTCCGATGTCGCCTTGGTCGTTCGTCGACCTGCCCTCGCCTCTGGACTTCATTCCTCTGGCTTCGCCTCCTCCCTTCGTCCCTCTGGCTCTGTTGGGCTCCTCACTCCCTCCAGCTCCATCTTGGGCCTTGGTCGCTCCAGCTCCACCGTGGCTTTCTGGATCCCTGCCGGTGCCTCGGTCGCCAGAGCCATGGGTATCGCCAGGCCCCGCCGGATCTTCTGTGTCGCCGTGGCTCGTCGGCTCTGCGGCAACACCCTGGCCTCCACTGGCACCTGCTACGCCTCTGTCAGTCAGCCACCTGAAGTCATCGGTCCTGTCTCCTCCATGGTTCCTCCCTCTGTCAGCTCTGCCCTGGTTCCTCCTGTGTCTTCGATCCGCCCTTCACCTGCACTTCGTTCTCCTCCAAAGCCTCCTCCGGTTCCCCTCCAGCAGCCCTCTCCATCCTGTTACGGCGCGAGGTCGCGCCTTGTTGGAGGGGGCGTAATGTCAGTTATGTTCTGTTTTGTCCTTGGACTTGTCAGTGTGTTTTCATTTGTCACATGCCTGTCAGTTTGTGTTGTCGTTCTGTTTCCTGATCACGTTCCTTTGTTCCAGTTTCCCGCTACTCATCTGTCACCATGGTAACCCTCGTTAGTTCTGTTCAGCTTTGTTTTGTCTTATCTCGTTTGTGTTCCCTATTTAAGTTCTGCTGTTTCCCTTAGTCTTTGTCCGATCTCCGTTGTGTATAGTGTGTTTTGCTACCTTCCTGTATGACTCACCTGAGAATCTTCGAGACATTAAAACTTCGTTTGAAATTGTATCTGCCTGTCTTCGGCCTCCTGCCTGCACACACCCGTGACAATTGTGAAATATTATTACAATTTAAAATATCTGTTTTCTATTTTGATATTTTAAAATGAAATTTATTCCTGTGACAAAGCTGAATTTTCAGCATCATTACTCCAGTCTTCAGTGTCAAATGATCCTTCAGAAAGAATACATTTCTTATTATCATTATGTTGAAAATGCACAGCTTAATATTTTTGTGAAAACCATGATACATTGTTTTCAGGATTTTTTTCAGGACTGATGATTAGAAAAGCATTTATCACCTGATCAATTTAATGCATTATTGCCAAATAAAAAAAGATTAACTTTTGGACTTATGAAAACCCAAACATTTGAATGGTAGAGTATGTATGATTTGATACTATATGATTAATAAATGCTTTAAAGATTTATTTTGTTATTTCATCTTAGCTATTGTATTAATTCATGTTAACATATAGAGCCTTATTGTACAGTTACTGAAATGTATTTGGAGAGTTGAAATGTAAGAGCCACATAAATAAACTTATACTGTAAACTTTAACAGCCAGTTCAAGGCACCACACTGTCCATGTGGCTCTATATATATGTTGCACCTGATGTAACCGCCTGCCCGTATCAGAGCCATATTGAGAGAGCCAACATACCCATGTTATAAACTTCAGCGGGAGGCCTCCTAATATCCGACAGGATGATGTTTTCATTTCCATACTGCTGCCTGATGTAAAAGGAGTTAAATATGATTATGAAACAAAATAGACAAAAATAAAAGGGAAATGATCATTCAGCATTTGCAGAATTTCACAGAATCTACCTCAGAAAATTAAAAAGGGGTTAAATTTGCAAAGTGAGTATCAATGCAAAGCAAGGCAAATGTACAATCTATGCAAACTTGTAAAAACTGCGTGTTTCTCCCATGCTACACATTTTTCAGTTGTTCACTAACCTCAGCATTTGAGCTAGACCAACTCCAAGCTGTCCTAGGCCACCTTTTAACACGAGAAAAACACATTCAACAATGAAAGGAGTTTAAACACACTACAGCAACAGTTTAACAACCAGAAATGTCACCACTAACAATGCCACAAATGAGTAAGAAGACAAGTAAGCCGAATAAACTCCCTTAAACTAAATATGAATTAAAAACGTCACTTTTATGTGTGCATTATTTTAAAATGAATAGGCCTACCCCTATGCTGGATGTCAGAGGTGAATGCACAGTAAAAGAAAACATGATACCACACATCATGTGTGATCAACTCTAGTATACAACAAACAAAAAAACACAATTTAGCCTATAGGCTATTACAGTGATTACCTTAGACTGACGCTTAAAACACATATAGGCTAAGTAATAGGATTGTAAAGAATTTTGTAACCCATATGAAGCTATTTGAAGTGTGTCTCCAAACCAGCACATGCAAATGAAGTAGCTACTCAAAAGAGCGAAAAGCACGCAAATGGCAGTGCAGTTTCATAAACAGGCTTACGTAATTTAAAATAGGCTCCGTGATTGTTATTGTCCAGACATTTTTCAATTTCACCTCAACTGACAGTCCATTTACTCACTCTTTACACGCTATTGCACAAGCATAAAACAGCCGCGCGCTCCATTGTGCGCACGCGGAGCGCTTTTAACACTGTTTATTCCCAACCTATTGTCATGGCGATCAATAGTATCGTCTCTTACGCATGGAAAACAAACACAGAAGACATGATGGAACTGATGACTTTTTCCACCAAAACATTACAGTTTGTCATACGTTATTTCAAGCAGCTGGGAAACAGATGGCACCTGTGATGAGGACACGGGGACTGTCCGTAGGAGGCTCGGAGGACTCGGTGCTCGGCCATCGATTGATTTGACGCGGCGACAAACTCATACCGCGAACAGACCAACCTTTACACAGCGAGCCGGCACACAACCGGACACCTGACAGCATGTCGTCTATCTGTCACTTAATAAAACATATAAGTCATTAAACCGAATGGACGGTTCAGAAAAACACACAATCTTACATTTTACTTTCTTACTTTGCTAAAACTGAAGGCCAAGTTGTTATTTCATCTTTAAAAGGGAGTTGATTCATACACGATTAATATGTAAATCAGTACGTTAGCTAGTTCCAGAAAAAGCGCAACATCTTACCTCGAGTTTATTAAAACTTGAAATCCGTGATGATGTGAAACACGTGTCTTGAACCAAAATCACAACATTGCTCTTGTGTATCCGGAGGTGGAAAAACTAAGTTAATAGTGCTGATAAGAGGGATTTTCATGGTATTTAACCGTTAGAATTAAGAGATTACTGTCCGATTGGTTGCCGGAGGAGCGCATCGAATAACCATTGGATAAATAAACGGCCGGAGCAGAGAATGCTGGGAAATGTAGTTTTAGTGTTATGCTAGCACATATGGTCGCATGATAGTGACTGTGGTGTCCATTAGCGCTACAAGAGGGCAAACTTGCTGACGGGCTGCCCACTCCGGATTTATATTGTGTGGGTGAGTTTAGCTGAGCTGGGGCTTTACCCCGAAGACTTCATTGGCCAGTGAGATGTTATTGTGTGCGCGTGTGCAGATTCCCCATTATAATTTTATAGTCAAATAATATGTATTTATAATATACTTTAATGTCAAACATAATATATATTATTATTAAATTATAATATATATATATATATATATATATTTATTATAATTTAATAATAATAATAATAATAATAATACAAACCCGATTCCAAAAAAGTTGGGACACTGTACAAATTGTGAATAAAAACAGAATGCAATGATGTGGAAGTTTCAAATTTCAATATTTTATTCAGAATACAACATAGATGACATATCAAATGTTTAAACTGAGAAAATGTATCATTTTAAGGGAAAAATAAGTTGATTTTAAATTTTATGGCATCAACACATCTCAAAAAAGTTGGGACAAGGCCATGTTTACCACTGTGTGGCATCCCCTCTTCTTTTTATAACAGTCTGGGGACTGAGGAGACAAGTTGCTCAAGTTTAGGAATAGGAATGTTGTCCCATTCTTGTCTAATACAGGCTTCTAGTTGCTCAACTGTCTTAGGTCTTCTTTGTCGCATCTTCCTCTTTATGATGCGCCAAATGTTTTCTATGGGTGAAAGATCTGGACTGCAGGCTGGCCATTTCAGTACCCGGATCCTTCTACACAGCCATGATGTTGTAATTGATGCAGTATGTGGTCTGGCATTGTCATGCTGGAAAATGCAAGGTCTTCCCTGAAAGAGACGACGTCTGGATGGGAGCATATGTTTTTCTAGAACTTGGATATACCTTTCAGCATTGATGGTGCCTTTCCAGATGTGTAAGCTGCCCATGCCACACGCACTCATGCAACTCCATACCATCAGAGATGCAGGCTTCTGAACTGAGCGCTGATAACAACTTGGGTTGTCCTTGTCCTCTTTAGTCCGGATGACATGGCGTCCCAGTTTTCCAAAAAGAACTTTTTACCACAGAACAGTTTTCCACTTTGCCACAGTCCATTTTAAATGAGCCTTGGCCCAGAAAAAATGCCTGCGCTTCTGGATCATGTTTAGATATGGCTTCTTTTTTGACCTATAGAGTTTTAGCCGGCAACGGCGAATGGCACGGTGGATTGTGTTCACCGACAATGTTTTCTGGAAGTATTCCTGAGCCCATGTTGTGATTTCCATTACAGTAGCATTCCTGTATGTGATGCAGTGCCGTCTAAGGGCCCGAAGATCACAGGCATCCAGTATGGTTTTCCGGCCTTGACCCTTACGCACAGAGATTGTTCCAGATTCTCTGAATCTTTGGATGATATTATGCACTGTAGATGATAACTTCAAACTCTTTGCAATTTTTCTCTGAGAAACTCCTTTCTGATATTGCTCCACTATTTTTCGCCACAGCATTGGGGGAATTGGTGATCCTCTGCCCATCTTGACTTCTGAGAGACACTGACACTCTGAGAGGCTCTTTTTATACCCAATCATGTTGTCAGTTGACCTAATAAGTTGCAAATTGGTCCTCCAGCTGTTCCTTATATGTACATTTAACTTTTCCGGCCTCTTATTGCTACCTGTCTCAACTTTTTTGGAATGTGTAGCTCTCATGAAATCTAAAATGAGCCAATATTTGGCATGACATTTCAAAATGTCTCACTTTCAACATTTGATATGTTATCTATATTCTATTGTGAATAAAATATAAGTTTATGAGATTTGTAAATTATTGCATTCCTTTTTTATTCACAATTTGTACAGTGTCCCAACTTTTTTGGAATTGGGTTTGTATAATACATTCTATAAAATAAAAATAAATTCTAAAATCAATTGGAAAATTAAATGTATTCAAATGTTACAATACAAACACTCTGCTAGGAAACATTTTAATAATATTTATTAACATATTTCCCTAGACAACAGTCATTATTCGGAAATATCTGAACGCTGAATGTGGCAATTAAACAATCAGAATCAAGTATTCCAGAGAGCTGTGCAATAACTAATAATAAACCATGTTCCAATGGCAAATACTGTTTATAACTTCTCAAACATGTATAAAATCACCTTGTGGTAGGTCTTCGAACTTCTCACATTCCCTGATTCAACATTCAGCTGTCTGTAACAGTGTGAAAATGTTTACAATAAAACATCATAATTGATGCTATCTCATATAATCACAGTACATCCCAAACAACAAATTACTCAAACACATTACAATAAACACATTTTTTCAACTATTTGGGATCATTTACATTAGCATTTTTCTTGAAAGTGAGGCAGAGGTCCGTCAATATGTCCGTCAATATGTCTGATTTTCAAATGCAAGCATGTCTGATTACTATTCAATGACAGAACATCAGATTGCTTTCGAAAATAACATTATATCTGATATATCTGATTGGCAGTGACACTAATTCTATTGGACTAATTTCATTCTTACCAAGAAATGCATAATAATCTCTACAATGTCATTTCTACCATGAGGTCACAAAATAGTCAGCTCATCCATGAGGTTCTCAAATGGGGTCAAGGTGTCACAGTGTGTACTAGGTGTATTATTGGTCTGGTCAGGTCCAGCTTTCTCACGGTGCTCTTTCACAATGCTCCACACCTCCTCACGAGCTTCCTCCATGTTCTGAGCATACTCAGTCCACCTGAGGAACAGCCCTACCCACAAACCCATACAGAGATAATGAGGACCCTGTGATATTAAGGATGGAAGTGTATGTGTTTTTTCTCTCAAAATCATACTAATATACTACATACTAATAATACCAATAAACTCCATAACATTATAATTTCACAGCTGTAACTTTGTATAGAGGGTATGCACGTGACGTCACTGTCGGCTGGAGTGACTGTGGTTTTCAGCGTGAATGCCGCGAAAAACACACAAAACACAAATGGGAAAGAGCTTTGAGATTGACAGTACAAATAGATTTGACAAGAAATCTGAGTTATATTTTTACAGTCTGCCGAAAGCTACAGAAATGAGAAGCAAATGGATCGATGCAATTCACAGAAACAACTGGACTCCAGGCAGCGAAACGTGGATTTGCAGATATAATTTTGTGTCAATATGTTGAAATTCAGGGTAAAATCATACCCTAAATATTGTATTGTTATATATTGTATTGACAACTCATCAATTAAATATTTACCATCTTATATTCTGCATAATTGGATGTTTTTTTTTTTAAATAAAAAACTATAGGGCTGGACGATATGAAACTATATAACATTGATATAAGTGATCACCCGGATTTAGACCTACCTATATTGTATTTATATAAAGTGTTCACAGGCAAATTTGCTTTATGTATTTACCTGCCGTTGAAATCAGGCTCATATAAATGTTAGGAAATACGATTGCTGGCTGCATGTAAATATCCATGGATCACTGGATCTTTGGTAAGTTGTAAGGAACACTATATCGAGTCTTTAGTTTACCTAAAGCCTTTAGTTTAAACTGATAATCGTTTGTTTTACTCGCGTTTTCGCAGTTTCCCCTATTAAATCCAGTCATGCAGCAGGCTGTTTTGCCACACAGTCCCAGCTGAGTGGGCGTGTTCCGGCGGGAAAGTGATGTCAATGCATACCCTCTATTAATGTGTGTATTTACTGAATAATCTGGACCGAACCTGTCCATAGTTGTAAGGACTGAGGATGCACTGAAGGCCAAATGGCTAAATCAGTGGGTTCATACAGTGGGTTGAGGTACTGCTCTTCAATATCAGGACTCAGTAGGGACTGAAACAAACAGTGTGTGTTCTCCTTCACTCCTGCAGCACATCTATCCCAGGCAAAAATAAGTAAACAATAAATTATACACAGTATACATACATTACTGCTCAAAAGTTTGAGGTCAGTCATTTTTTTTATTCTAGAATAACATTAAATTGATCAGAAGTGACAGTAAAGGTATAGTGCATTATAATGAGTGTCATATAGGGATAATTTGGGCCCACCTCTCCTGCTCGTTGTTACATAGAAAGGTTCCATAGTTAGAAGCGTAAACCTCTTGTGCCAATCGGAGCAGCAGGGCCTCACTAAACTCCAGTGCCAGAGGAAATTGCCGCCACACCTGCCACACACAGTCAAGCAGCAGCAGGAAGGACGGGCACTCCTGCTTCAGACGGGCATGAGAGAACGCCGAATGAGCACAGCGCTGCTGGAATGGGTGTCCAGCCTGAGAAACAACAAACACACAATTCATTCAGCTTTCTTACAAACAGATCTGAGACTACTACTGGGGGTAGTTTAGTAGAAAAGTGGCTTTGTTGGCATAATGCATCCGTAAACATTCACAAATTTCACAAGGACACATACTTGAGCACAAATGATGTCACACAAACAAACATTCACCTGTATCCAGTCCCTCTCCAGCAGGCAGAGGAAGCCCGTGAGAGTTCTAGAGGCGGGGTCTAGGATAAGTTGAGCCAATGAGCTCACCAGCAGCGTGCTGTCTGTCCCTTCAGAGCCATGCACAAGCACAGAGTGACCATCCCTGCAAAAAACAGAGCACAGACCAGAGCGATACATCTCAAAGCCATGCGTGTGCCAGGAGTGACCACCCTTCAAAAACAGACCATATGCCAGAACAATACATCCCAGAGCCATGCACATGCACAGGATTTAAAAAACAACAGAAAAAAATTATATATATATATTTATACAGTGCTGGGTTGGATAGTAACTGATTATATTTCTATTTTAAATAAATGCTGTTCTTTCGAATTTTCTATTTATCAGAGAATCCTGAAAAAATGTATCACTGTTTCCTTGTTAAGTGGCACAAGTTTTCAACATTGATAATAATAAATAATGCTTTTTGAGCAGCAAATCAGCATATTAACCTGATTTCTGAAATTCAGCTTTGCCATCACAAGAATAAATTACATTTTAAAATGTTTTAAAATAGAAAACAGTTATTTTAAATTGTAATAATATTTTACAGCATTACTGTTTTTTTATGTATTTTGAAGTAAATGCAGCCTTGGTGAGCAAAAGTGACTTTCAAAAATAGTAAAAAAGAAAAAAAAGAAAGAAAAAAATTCATATATATGCTTGTCTACCAAAACTGACATCAAAAACATTAAAACATACAATGCATAATATATATTTATCTGTTAGTTACACAAAGGCAGTGGATAAAATAATAAGAGAGAGAATGTAAAAATCAAACCATAATTATAGTTAAAGGTACACTACAGAGAATTTAATTTTTCATTAGAAATTAATTATTGAGCCAGTACATAAAAAAATCAGTGTTAAACCATGTTATTGTCTTATTCTGAGTCACAATAATTTAATAAAACTGCAATTTTATGTTTCAACCACAGATGGTGACAGAGAGCCCAGAATTCTGTAGTGTCCCTTTAAAAGACCAAAGTGATAGATCTTCCCACCTCTCCACACACTCTACCACCAGTCCTGCCGTGGACAGCGCACTGTGAACATGAGAAAGCCATTTGGAGTTCTCCAATTTACTGAGCCAGCGGTCCACACTGTGAGACGGGTCACTACACGCTTCCACCAGCTTAATAAGACTCTCCTGCAGAACCTTTCCCCTGTAAACACACATGATGACATGCAAAATCAAAGCCAAAGGCAGATCTGTTTCAAAGTCACAGTTATGTGTCATAATTTCAGACTATTAAAAATGACTTGTAATATTCCCTCTCACCTTTCATGGTGTCTATGGATTCTTTTCCAGTGGCTATAAGAGGATTTAGACTCAAAACCTCCTCCTGTCATCCGGGCCTGCTGGGCTTGCTGGGCAGAACGCAGATCGATGATGTAACCCAACACTGACCCATCAATCACAGCCTGGAGAAGGAGCTCGTCCTCCTTACATCTCTTCCTATTGGCTCCTGTCAAGGGCTGGCTGCTTCGCATGATCACCTAGGCAACGGATACAAATAACTTTTACTTTGCATTAATTTATTACAAAATTTTAAATTGAGCTGTATGATGTCTTGATGTACTGTCTTATTGTTGTACTGTTCTTTCACACCAATACACTGTTACATTGACTTATATTTGAGACATGGCCGTAGCCAGCTATGAGGTCACTCTGTACATTTTTGAAAATTTGAAGTTCTCTGAATGACTAATTAGGTGATTAAAACTCCTTATATAAGTGTCTGCATTTATAATTCAGTTTAGTTCGATTCATGTCACTGTGAGACGGTGGAGGAGTGAGTGGAGCTAGAGAAAGAGTTATGAGTAAGGGCACGCATACAGCCTCCGTTGTGTTGCCACATCCAGTTATTATAAGGGTCTTTACTTTTTTTACTTAATGTGACACTTTAGGAGATAATGAAGTGGGAAATTGCAAGTTAGGGTTAGCGATATCTTTATCTTATTTCCAAAACTCAAAATTTGAACATATTTCCTTATTTCTGTTTTTTTTTTTTTTTTGGCTGGGAGGGGGTTGTTGTTTTTAATAGCAATACGATTCCAACGATTATGAAAACATGATGCTGCTTTCCGTTCCTTTCCTTTAAAGCGGTCATCATACATAACATCCAAATCAGTCGAATCATGTAACGTCATGTGTATTTAGCTGCAAAAGAGACGCTGTTTAACAGGCACCTTTCTGTCCGTGCGATCCAAGATGGAGAGAAACACGGACAAGTCGAGTGTGCATTTAAATGGACAAATACATGTCAAATACAATGGGCAAACTATGTCAAAATGTCCGTCTTGCGGACTTTTAAAATTAAACGCATTCAGTTATGTCTTCAGTGAACAAACAGCTGGGAAATTAATCGAATGCATGTCTGTGCATTTGGTCTTCAAGTGACAGCAGCCTAATAAATGTACCGCTGCTCTCTCTGTCGTTTAATGTTAATCAAACAACAAAAGAAAACTAGAGAATCATTCATTGCTCTTTACTGAATAACATTAGTAATTTTAATAAGAATCAATGTATATTTAATTCATACAGTGAATACTAGGCAATGTTTTATTTATTTATTTATTTTAACCTTTGATTACTTTATTCAGTTTCTGTATAGTAGGCTATTATTGGTAGTAGGCTAAATTGTTGATTTCATGCATATATTTTGTTGTATTTTCCCTATTGTTTTTATTTTTTTTATTGTATTACTGAACGTTTCAATTCACTTGACTGTATTCTCCATTAAACCACTAGATGGCACAAATTCAGCTCAGCACTTTTCCACACAACCGCTTTTGATCCTTGATGCGTTCGCAACGCAAAGTTGATTCTGCACTAATTTGATAGCTATAGGCCTATTTAACTGATTAACCGTTAACCAACAATAATTTTAACCAATTAATCGTTTGCTGCATGCTTCAAAATACACTACAAATATATATATTTTTTATGTTTTTGAGAGAGAAAAAAACAGGTAAGTCACGTATAAGTCGTATTTGATTGCATTCAGAAATAATACCGGTAAATAAAGCGAAATGTTATAATGTACTACAAACATTATAAACACTACAAACATAGCTATAGGTTATTTTAGTTCCCCTCACTCCACAACAAATCCTTTAAATTTAACGGTATTCAGAACAGATCAAGAATTAAAAAATATAAGTAGGCTATAAAAGCCAAAACGAAATCATTTAATGAGAAACTGAAAGTAACCAGCGTTAGGCTCACGTAGCCTAACTCTCTCATTCGAATCCAAATGTTTCCATATTCGCGATGTATTTGGATGCTAAACCATTATTTATTATAGGCTTTGTACTTCACTCGCGTCCTCATATTGATGGAAAAAATCATCCTCTTCACACGCGCAAAAATGTGCTTGGAAACACCACAGCGGCGGTGCTCACGCTGCATGGCACGAATTGTAGGCCTACTACTGACTATTTAAACTGAGCTGTGTAACTTTTTATATGTTAGGTTGACTATTGTATTTTGATAATGAACAGGCTGCGATGTCAAGTTTGCAATGCTGGAATATGTTGTGTGTGCGCGTGAGGCGTCGGTGCGATCGAGCAGAGGAAACAATAAATACTCCGTCATTTTGGTCATACAGATAATAAGAGTAGGACATCGTTCAAAATTGCAAAGTGTTACTTACATTGTGCTATTGTAAAATAAAGAAAACAAGATGTGCTTTCTGTCGTCTGGGTTTCCTTTCCGTGAACTTGTTTGAGTAGCGCCGCGCCTCACAAAAATGAACCAAACTGCTGCTGCTGCACAGTCGCACAGTTTTTTCTTTCTTTTTGTTAATCTGTTAATTATTTAAGTCAAATATATTTCGCATATTTATTCCTTTTATATAGGCCTATAGACTGATTTTATGAAAAAAAAAAAGTTTTCATTTTTTATTTTTAATGTAACTCCATTTTCCTTAAATCATCCTGGCGACCCAGGGTTTGAAAACCACTGGATTAAGGGGTTGGTGGTTCATTTTGAGGTTTTTATTAACGTAGCCTACTGACAGGGTTTTGCTTAGGGCCCCCAGAAGGCTAGGACCGGAATGACCACATTCGTGATGTTATCTGTAAGAAACGGTATTCACTCTATCAAAAACAGTCGCATAAGAGAGAACAGAGAGAGTGTACCCAAAGTGTAGAATGGCACAAAGGTTCCAACAAAATACCCCAGACCTCACTAATTTTCGATCCCATGATTTGAGATACAGGAAAACATCCTACACTCACCATTCCGTTCCTATGGTGACAGTAGGAGAGCACAGGAAATCTGCCGCCCTGTCTGAACCGGGCTGACTGGACCAGCTTCTCATCATCCACCTCGCGAGGCACAATGACCGCACATGGATACGATGGGCATACAGAGTAATCTGAGTTTACTGTACTGACTCTCCACCTGTCCCACTGCTCACACACATGCACATATTATGAACATACACAACCATGTACATGTATACATTTGAATATACATGCATTTATACATGTTTTTATATATATATTTAAACAGTTATAAATACAATCTTATAAAGAAGCGATTTTATATAAGCTAGACACAGCATATAAAACTGATGAAAAAAGAGTGACAAGTAAAAAACACTCTAATTATGACACAAATATGATGAAAGTGCCAAAAGGACAGGAAGTCAGAGGTGAGAGATAAACATCTACCGCTAAGGAAAGAAATGAAGGCCTGTGAAACAGCTGTGAGATTTCAATGGGTCATAATGTAAGATATGTAAAACAAACAAGGAATAGAAAAGAAGGCAGAAATAAAAAAAGATGCATATAAGTAAACAAACTATTAACTAGCTACAGAGAAAGAGTACAGACTGTTTCCTGTGAGTTTAAGTGTGACACATGTCTCAAAACTGCTTTTAGTTTCCTGTGGCAAACAAAGTGCTTCCTGTTTGACTTCCTTTCAGGAAACAAAGCAATGGCTTATATTATTAAGTAATGAATTTGAACATCATTTGTTTGTGTTTGTCCTTGTGTGTTTCTCAAAGTGAGAGAATTGCATCTTGTGTGTTTCTCAAAGTCAGAGAATTACAGAATAACATTAACTGGTCTGAAGGAAAGGGAAGAGAAAGTGAAAGAAAGATAAATACAGCTCACCAGTCTTTCTGTTTGTTTGTAATATTGCTCTGTTGAGGACAGGCCCCACGGGCCATGCAGAGTAAGGTGTGACGGTCTATAGAAAAAGGGATACATCTCTGTCACACTTTCCAGAGCCGAGAGAGCCTACAGAGACATGAGACAATATCAGAGTCTACTCTCATTAAAGATGAGGCAGTGCTGGTCTCAACATTTATTTTACTGCCAGTGTCTACAGTGAAGATTGGTTTCTTCTTTCAGAATATATGCTTGATGTCATCTTAAGTCATCTTTAAAATTCATCTTTTAAGAGATGGGTCAACTTGCAATGACCCATAGTATTTAGGATTTTCCAGGATGCTTTACTGACAGTAGGAAAAGATGTTAAAGATTTTCTTAAAGGCACAGTATGTAATTTTCACCACTAGAGGTTGCTTATTCAAAACAAAGGCGTAGCTTTATGACGCCGTGAATGAGCGTGGAATCATGGGAGTTGTCGTCTTGACTCTTCACCTCCACAGCTGATGGAAAGGAATCCAACAGACTTGGCCAGAAATCATGTTCAATCATGTAACGTTACGGTGGTATAAAGCAGGGCGGGCCGACAGCCGTAAGAAAGGAACGAGGCCGCTGGAGCAAATGCTAATGAGAGAGACCTGCGCGAAACACCGATCTCTGAGCTTTTAATATGCTTATGCTGCAGTCGGCCGCCTCCGCTCTTTTCGTTGCGTATGTGGGGTAACGCACCACTGTTTTACATGGTTAGAACAATCATACTAAATACATCTGAGTGTGATCGATATTAGAGGGTTGCGTGGATATGACGTCATTGACAAGTGATGCAATGACATGGTCCGTAAAGGCCTATTCACACCAAGGACGATAACTATAAAGATAACTATAAAGATAACTAACTAACGATATAAGTTATCGTTCTGTTTATTCTAAGCACGTGGTTGTCTGCCACTTTAAATGGTCGAGCTTGTTACAGCTGGATGGATTCTGATTGGCTGTCAATGTTTTTATCGTTCATCAGCTGGAAAAAATCGTTGTAAAAGTGATTCCAACGATATCGTTTCTGTGCCTTTATCGTTATTACTGTGGTGTGAACTCTGCTATTCTTTAATATTGAGAACGATTTTTAGAACTATATCTTTATCGTTATCTTAGTTATCGTCCTTGGTGTGAACGGGCCTTAACACTGGTTAAAATGGCTGATTTCTCTGGATTTAAACATTGTTGTAAACGTTTGGGATAATGTAAATACACAGGTCAACAAAATATATAACATTGTTCGAGTGGTTTTTGGAAATTTTGATCTATAAATCTTACAAATTGTCCATTTAATAATACTAATTAATACTAATTCAAAGTGAATCATTAAAAACACTAATAATATTATAACACTGCTAAATGTAATCTTTAGCAAATCTCAGAATGAATCTTCATTTTTCATACTGCACATTATGTTCTGATGTCTAAATTTAATTTAGTTTTTAGTATTTTACTTTTAATGTATTTAGACAAAATAGTACAACGTTTTAATATCGGGCAACAGTTATCAGCCGTAACATGAAAGGCAGAAATTTAATATAGGTGCAACTTGTAATAGTGTATTATTGTATAGTAGTACTGTTCGCAAGTTGAATTACAAGTCCAATCAAAGTAATCGCACACCTCTCTTCAACAAACTGCTTGATTTGATGTTTAATTTATGTCCGTAGCACAAATGGTTTTCAGTATTTTCAGCCTTGGTAAACATAAGAGACTTTTAAATATTTAAAAAAATCTCTAAAAAACAGACACCAAACTTTTGAACAGTAGAGTATCTATTCCTAAAAATTAGCAATATTAACACTAATCCTTGTCGCAAGCGCAACTAGTGATAACTATATTTAGTACCTCTATAGAACTGGCTATGTTCAGACATTCCTCCATTCCAGGAATTTCCAACTGAAGAACAAGCAGGTCCTTACATTTAATGGTGATAGTACCAGAGGATCCCACAGTCCTGTATTAGACACACATACAAACACCCCCACACAAATTTTTAAGAACATGCCTTTCTCACATTGTCAAATTCCATACAATCATCTCCATTGGGGCCTCAGAAGAGACAGAAGCAGGAAGCAAAAACAAGCCATGTGCGTAAGACTAGCAGAGAGACTGTGAGATAAATGAGAGGTATGACTGAGCTCTAAATAGAATTTTAATAGAATGTAAGCCTCTCCGTATATGGACATTAGATTACAAACATGTATTGCACATAAGGTACACAAATATAGCTGCTATGCATGTATTCAAAACTTAAAAAGCATGTCAGCGGTGATATGATCTTTTGTGTAAATGCTCATTGCAAAGCACAAAAGATCTTGCAAAATATGCTTATTCTGTTCTCCTCCCTGCCATAAGCTAAGAACACATTGCCAGCGCAGCTCATTTTAGAAGTTGCCTTCTTATGCTGAAACGAGATGCTGCCCACTGCTCTCCTCATTTTTAACATTACTGTATTAAATTAACAGCAGATCCCAGATCAATATAAAACGGCAGCTTCAATGAGCAATGACAGTCCACAAATCAAACATTGGGCCTGCTTTAGAAGTGTACCTGGGGTATCCAAAAAGATTCTCGACACTGACACGCAGGAAATGTGATGGGTTATATTAGAGAAAGAGAGAATTAGAGTTTAATATTACAGAAGCAGGTCACTTCAGGGATCAAACACACACACACACAATTTTCTAACCTTATCTGGTGTAATTATGACCCAAATGAGAAAAAAAGAGTATAGATATATGACCCAAAAGAGTATAGATGCACGTATTAATGAGAATATGAATAATGCATTTACAAAGGACAGGCGTATTATTTTTCTCAACATGTTTTAGCATTACAGTACAGACATGAAAAATCCAGCTGAAACAAAAGTGCTTGATATGGTAACATTAAACAATAAATAAAGTCAAAATATTACTTAACTGAATCAACTTAAATATACCAAAATACCAGCAAACCAATTTAGGCTGGTTTATTATGGGGTTTTTTTTCCCACAGCAGGGAATAATTAATCTCCAGCTGATGAGAACAGCTGTCTCTCTACCTTTTCTCAATGGCATCAATGTTCCTGAGGAGAATGAGAAGTTGCCAGGAAGCTTCATCCTTTCTGTCTGAGAACAGAAGGTGGTGGCTGGTAACGCACAGGGTTCCTCTGAGTGCTGGATGGAAAGGTCTTCTCAGGGTAACATCTTCAACATTAGCCGTCTTAATGTGCTCCGACAACTCCATTTCACAACGATAACAACCACCATCTGGTACTTCTCGCGCTGAGTTTAGAGAGCTGGTGAGCGAGCCACTACTCCGGGTCTCTGTCTTCCGCAAATGTTATAAGGTAATTCTCTACAAAAATGTATCCCACCCCTTGATGTTAATATAGGCTGTTATAAAACTTACCGGCATCTGGCAAATATAAAATGCCGCTAATCAACTGTGCGCGAGCGGTGGGAGGTGTGTCTGCTCGCGCGATTCATAAGCGTTTTGTTTGCTTCTCTGCTTTCGTTTCCGTTCTTGAAGTCCCAGCCCTCTTCTCTTTTTGTGATATTTCTGTTTATTGTTGTGGCTGTTTGTTTCTTCGTAATCACTCTTCCTGACATTTCGGAGTATTAGGGCATTAATTAGAAAACACAGGACTTTAGAAATTGTGAAGTAATTTGTTACAGTTTTTAGTGATCTTACAGCTGAGATCCTTGAGACTAGGGTGTCTCTCTGGACCATGCTGATGGTGATGATGATGAGGGTGCAGGAAAATGGACACGCAGGGCATAGCCTAAGCTACGTTTAGCCTCCGTAGCGGACATTATATTTGAGCGAATTTCTCTGACAACATACGTCACAGTTTTAAATCTGGGTGTCCTGTAAAGAGCACATTCAGGGCTTTGCAGAGATAGGCTACTAAATGTTTGAAGGTAAATGTTTCTAAATGTTTCACCTTGACAACTCCCTCTCCTTGGTCTTTAAAAATGACTGAATGATCAAATTTAGTATACTCTTATGGAAGGATATATTCTGTAATTATCATTCAAGTGATAATTTTCAAATTGTTTGTCAGAAATCAACATCTCAAAATGTTATGGGGTTTGAAATCAGAATATGACTTTCTGTTACGAAACAGGGCATTGATTTCATACATGTCCACTGTGGAGGACACCAGGACTTAAAGCATGGCATATCAGGCATTTTGGAGGAACAACGAGTGAATAGGGAAAGAAATTATATCAATATTCCTATGAAATATGAGATATTCTTATGAAGATATTCCCAGTTATTACCCCCATTATTACACGTCATTACATGTTGCCCCAAGAACACATTAATATGCAAACTAGATATAGTGTATGCATTGCATAGAATGGGAATGGCATTTATGGCCATGTTTACATGCATATTGCATTAAGTAAAATGGTATAGGCCTATCATAAATAAAAAAGCTTGAAAACTAAAAATTGATTGGTGAATGAAAAAAAAAACACCCCATTGTTTTTGCCTATTCATGTCTTTTAATTTTCTTAATAAATGGGTCCTGGTGTCCTCTACAGAGGACATAGCATAATAAAATATATTTTTTTCAATGCTGACTGAACTGGACTCATCAACAAGTCCTCAGTCGGTGTAAGGTTAAGTAGCCTATTTTTAAAATAGAGTCTGTTTATATAACTAAAATAACCTAAATTATTTCGGATAAAACATGGGATAGAATTTTTGGGATTTTTTTTATTATTGTTTTCTTTATTTCTTTTTGTCAGGATTGAACCTGTTTTACCTTTTAAAAATCAATTAAACATTTGTTTTACATTTAATAATGTAAGTCTTCAAACGTTTTGATGCCACAAACCATCAAACATGAAGATCCCCTTGCGAGGGACCTCCTTTATATAGGCCTACAGGTAGCATTTTCATCTATTAAGATCAATTTATACTGTGAAAAAAATTAAACTATGTTGTTTTTGTTATTATTAATAATATTAAATTAATTATATTATTAATATTTTCAAATTTCAATATTATTTTTCTAATTTTTTATTTATTTATTTTATTTATTTATTTTCACAATTTATCTCTGAACTTTTTCGAGGACTCCCTAGCACCCCCTTGCGGCTCTCTGGGGGTCCCGGGCCGCCGGGGGCCAGTTTTAAAAAAAAAACAACAACTCACTAACAGGCCTATGATGGTAATTGCAGTATGTCGGGCAGAAAAATCCAAACGTTCGCCTATCATCCATCGACCTAAAATATGGCTTATAATTTGAAACATGTAAGTAGTAGCAACTTTACTTGGCCGCTCGCTCTAATGTTAACCTACGGTTTAGAATAATACATTATATCTGACTGATTCTGATGCTAGATTGTAATTCTTAGCTAAATAGATTCTCGCTGCAATTCCTCAACATCAGCAGAAGATGGAGACATTCTGTTACAAAACAGTTGCAAAGACTCAGGGTACAGTCGCGCTGACTTGTTGATATAGCCTAGATTAGAAGTGTGAGCGAGCTTTGGGCCACAAGATACATCAATTAAATATTTACTGTCATTTCTTATTTGCCTTTGTGAAACCATATTGTTTGATTAAAACATTCAGTCCTGGAACGGTTTTTTTTTTTTTGAGAGAGAGAGAGAGGTGTGTTTGAAGCTGTTTACTATAGGGTTTAAGGGTGTCAGTGACCCTGTGCCACTTGAATAGTTTCACAAGGACACGCAATGTCGCGTCTGGCCGCAACATACAAGTTCAGACTGTCTAAAGTTCTCCGATTAAACACTGATCATTAGATTGCAGAACATGGGCGGTCACTTTTCTGTCTATATAAACATGAGCACAGCACACCTCCTGAGATTAATCACTCGTACACATGATCAGGCACAGCGCACATGTCTGAGCAGTCACAAGTCACAGTCTCGGCCAGCTGGAATAAAAGCAGCTCAGTGATGGAGTTCAGAGAGCTGGGAGCAGACGAGAGCTCTGAGGGCGATATGGAGGATCTGGATAGTGTGAAAGCCCTGACAGAGAAACTCAAACTCCAAACGCGCAGACCATCGTACTTAGAATGGAAGGAGCGACTGCAGGCTCGCCCGTGGATTGATGCCACACACAGTTCAAATGCCAGCAGCCCAGGACCTGTGGAGAAGGACACCCAGCTACCCGACATCTGGAAAGATGGGATGCCTTTTAAGAATATATGCGGCTTTGATACTATAGACGACGCGTTACAGTGGCTCAGAAACGAACTGGTATTGTATTTATATTTCATAAGCTATCTATCTATCTATCTATCTATCTATCTATCTATCTATCTATCTATCTATCTATCTATCTATCTATCTATCTATCTATCTATCTATCTATCTGTCTGTCTGTATATCTGTCTATCTGTCTGTCTGTCTGTGTCCACTTACATCATCAGTGGTTTTGGGATTTTTAAACTTTCTTTGGGTTATTTTGGGAAATAAAAGCGTTTTTTCAAGTTGTTCTTAATGCAAGAAACAATACTATTCAAAAGTTTGGGGGTCAGTAGGCTACTTTTTTGGGGGGTGATGATGGGGATATTTCTATATCAACAGGAATAAGAAATAAATTACATTTTCAAAATATATTCAAATAGAAAACAGTTATTTTAAGTTGAAATATGATTTTAAAAAATTACTGTTTTTTTTTTTTTTTTTTTTTCCTGTATTTTTGATCTAATAAATGCACACTTAATGAGCATGAGACTTTTTTCACATTTAAAAAAATCAACCCCAAACATTTGAACGTAAGTGTATGAAAATGCCAAATTACTTATGTTAAATATAAGTATATAATATATAAATAATAAAGCCTACTGTACATATATAGTATAAATACATAGGCTAACAGTTAAGCAGTCAATTTGATTTGGCTAAAGAGCCAGACTGCTGTGAAGTGAGATACATGTCAAATGATCTTGAAATCTTCGGCATAGTACAACACAGATGGCATGACTCTAGTCTCTTGGCATATTACACGTAAATTCCACACAGGTGCAGAAACTTGAGTGGGTGTTTCGACAGAAAGGTGTACACAATTCCCTGCATGTCTGACTGCTGTTCCGAATAATTTGATCTTATAATTACTGCTGATTATCAAAGTATCTGGTTTTAGCTGTAGACTGTAGTCCACAGCGTTGTGTAAGCTATAAAATCCCTCTCTCTCATTTCTCCACAGAGGGAGATGCAGATGCAGGATAACCGTCTCGCACGGCAGTTGATTCGCTTACGGGGGGAGATCTACAGGCTGAAGGTGGAGCAGGTGTGTCACCGTCACAAAGAGATGCTGGATGACGCCACGTATGAGCTGGAGGAGTGCGAGGAGGACTCAGACCTGCTGTGTGACATCCCCATGAAAGCCACCTTCACTCTTTCCACACCTCTCAAACATATTGGTCTCACCAAAATGAACCTCAACTCCAGACGATTCTCACTCTGTTGATGAGAGACGCCCCTCAAGAAAACTCAATGCAGAACTTTTAATGTATCCAAAGTTTTATTTCATTAAAATTGGACTATAATAATAAAAATAAAAACCTTCCTTTTTCTTCAAAACACTTAGCCTTATTGAACTTTGTTTGACTAGAGTACTGGTGGTCATATCTGGAAATGCAGTAACCAGAACTACAACAGCAAGCCATCTTCACAACTATTAAACCACTTGTGAAAGTGGACTCGCCACAGGTCTGAGAAAGTCCTCAGAGTTGGGGAAGTGTTTATATTTACATTTCAAAATCTCTGAACCGATCTAAGAATCAGGAGGAACCTGCTTCTGTGTCAAAAGGCATGTGATTGGCACACACTCCCATCAGTGTTCAGGGGACGAAACATTCTCCCGTCGGCTTGGCTGCGATCCCGAGCTGAAGCCTCACAGGAAGTGTGAGTTTGTGTTCAGGCATTTTGTCACCTTGTCTATTAAAACCTAAAAATAGCACACTCTAAGACTCAGAGCTGCAACAAGTGAAAAGCTGTTCAGCCCACTCTCAGTGGTTGGTCTAACATAAGTTTTTGACTTGATGTTTTGAGAATTAATGTTATGGAAAATAGCACTGTTTTTGTGCATATATACTGTAAGTGCTAAAAGCTTCATGATAAAATCATAACATATCAAAGAGGACCTTTATTATTATTATTTTTTTATTTTTATTTTTCAAATTTGATCTTGGGACTGAATGTGCATTAACCATTTTTTAAATATGAAATGAATACTTCTATTCAGCAAAGATGCATTAAATTGATCAAAAGTGAAAGAAAAGGCTTTTACATTGTTTAAAAAAGGATCATGTGACACTGAAGACTGGAGTAATGGCTGCGGAAAAATTCGCTTTGCCATCACAGGCATGAAATACATTTATATATACATTTACATGAAATACATTTACATAAAATATATTAAAATACAATCTCCAATATTTACTGTATTTTTGATCAAATAAATGCAGCCTACACTAAAAAATGCTGGGTTGTTTCAACCCACGTGTGGGTCAAATATGGGCAAACCCAACCATTAGGTTTAAAATCTTAATTTTTGACCCAAGCATTTCTTAAAGTGTTGGTCAGAATAAGAGACTTCGTTCGAAAACATTAAAAAATCTTACAGACCCCAAACTTTTGAATGGTAATGTATATAATACACTCTTAAAACATACTTTTGCTCTCAATCATCCTGTTTACTGAAATTGAACACAGTGACTGATTTTTTTATCTAAAAAAAAAATGCTTTAAAAGTTGCCTTAAAGTTAATTTGAAGAGATATTGTGATGGATATTGTAATTTAAGAGAAAGGAGAAAAACATCCTTCACTGTAATGAAAATGTATAAATCTTTTGAACATAATTGTTGCTTTAAATTTCCAAATGCATTTATATTTGTAAATACATGCATTTAACATCTTCAAAATGTATTCACAGTATTGTGTTGATTTATGTATTTGTGTAATTATCCAAACGTTTGTGCCGTTCTTATCTTGCTTTGCTTCTTGCACATCCTGACAAGAATAAACTCAGGGTTTTTAATGTTGTCACAGGAATGAAAATAGATGGTATTTATCAGACAAGCCTGAATTTATCACTAAATGAGTCAAACAATGGACCAACTGCTTTATCGATGCTGCAGAGACAGGACTGGCTGACAGGAGGAGTCATGTGACTGCCAAGAAATGATCTCATGCTAGATAAATATATGTAGAGAGAGGGAATAAGGCATTAGGGCAAGTACCTTCACTGAACATCTCACATGATGGCTGCTTTAGATTCCTCCTTTTAACAGAAACATGATCTATTTAGGTCACCTGAGAAGACACAAAAAGTGTTTAGTTGTGTTCCAGATACAGATTTCCTCAAGGCCTAGAATAGAAAACAAACACTGCCATGAAAGTGTCATTCTGCTTTGTAGAGTTTAAATGAAACCATCATGATAACCTACCTAACCTTACTTTTATTTGATGTGAATTAAAAATGTTGGTTTGTTTTGTAACATATATTTAGACTATTTGCATGTTACATCGGATGAATAAACATTATTTCTTGGAAAAAAATGTGGTTGATATTCATAAAGCATGAAGCTGAATGATGTAAGCATGGCCTGAAAAATCCTGCTATAACAAGTTTTTCAAAAGTTTTAAGGCCAAGGCCAAAATATGATGATCCCCTTGTGAGGGACCCCTTTTATAAACATAAAGCCAAAATAAATAATTGAAATAATATCTGAAAAAAACTTACTTACTTTATGTTTTTAAGTATTTACATGCAATATGTTAACATATTCAACATTAGAATATAAGTGAAAAATATTCACATTTATACAGTCAAAGCAAAAATTATTCAGACACCAGATATCATTTTTCACTAGTGGGTGCAGGACACTATAGTTCATTTATGTAAGTGAGGATAGCAAAATAAACTGTGACATATTATACCCATAAATTCTATATACAGTGGACTACCAGTAAAATTGATAAAAATTTGGGGCCAAAATTATTCAGACACTTTGACCTGACCATGTTTTGCTTAAGTGTTTTTTCTTTAATTGCTAACGCGACCTTTTACACCACAGACTGAACAAAATGAAGCATTGCTTGGTAATTGGTTGACCTGAATTGGTATTATCTAATTGTGTACTTAAATTTAACAGCTGACAGCTGATTGGTTCATTGTAATCCATTACATACCTTTCTATCAAAGTTATCTGACATTATCAAGATGAATTTGTTCTCACACAGTTTAACTCTGAGTTCTTGTCATATTTTATTATATTTTTTAAACTATAGCAAATAAATGATGTGAGTTGAATGTGTCTGAATACATTTTGGTTTGACTGTATATTTGCATAGGACTATTTTTTGCAAGGCAATATTTATAATAATTTATATTACTTACAATATTTAATAATTCAACTCAGATGACACAGCTCTGAATCAACATGCTAATGCTAAATTTCTTTTTCTATATACACTCACCTAAAGGATTATTAGGAACACCTGTTCAATTTCTCATTAATGCAATTATCTAATCAACCAATCACATGGCAGTTGCTTCAATGCATTTAGGGGTGTGGTCCTGGTCAAGACAATCTCCTGAACTCCAAACTGAATGTCAGAATGGGAAAGAAAGGTGATTTAAGCAATTTTGAGCGTGGCATGGTTGTTGGTGCCAGACGGGCCGGTCTGAGTATTTCACAATCTGCTCAGTTACTGGGATTTTCACGCACAACCATTTCTAGAGTTTACAAAGAATGGTGTGAAAAGGGAAAAACATCCAGTATGCGGCAGTCCTGTGGGCGAAAATGCCTTGTTGATGCTAGAGGTCAGAGGAGAATGGGCAGACTGATTCAAGCTGATAGAAGAGCAACTTTGACTGAAATAACCACTCGTTACAACCGAGGTATGCAGCAAAGCATTTGTGAAGCCACAACACGCACAACCTTGAGGCGGATGGGCTACAACAGCAGAAGACCCCACCGGGTACCGCTCATCTCCACTACAAATAGGAAAAAGAGGCTACAATTTGCACGAGCTCACCAAAATTGGACAGTTGAAGACTGGAAAAATGTTGCCTGGTCTGATGAGTCTCGATTTCTGTTGAGACATTCAGATGGTAGAGTCAGAATTTGGCGTAAACAGAATGAGAACATGGATCCATCATGCCTTGTTACCACTGTGCAGGCTGGTGGTGGTGGTGTAATGGTGTGGGGGATGTTTTCTTGGCACACTTTAGGCCCCTTAGTGCCAATTGGGCATCGTTTAAATGCCACGGCCTACCTGAGCATTGTTTCTGACCATGTCCATCCCTTTATGACCACCATGTACCCATCCTCTGATGGCTACTTCCAGCAGGATCATGCACCATGTCACAAAGCTCGAATCATTTCAAATTGGTTTCTTGAACATGACAATGAGTTCACTGTACTAAAATGGCCCCCACAGTCACCAGATCTCAACCCAATAGAGCATCTTTGGGATGTGGTGGAACGGGAGCTTCGTGCCCTGGATGTGCATCCCACAAATCCCCATCAACTGCAAGATGCTATCCTATCAATATGGGCCAACATTTCTAAAGAATGCTTTCAGCACCTTGTTGAATCAATGCCACGTAGAATTAAGGCAGTTCTGAAGGCGAAAGGGGGTCAAACACAGTATTAGTATGGTGTTCCTAATAATCCTTTAGGTGAGTGTATCCTAATCATTTGTTAACAACATGTATTCTTTACTTCAATGAGCTCATTGTTTCTGCCTTAAATTAATACATTGTTTATTAATATATTGTTAGCTAACTGTGTGATTTGTATATGTACATTTCTGAAATCCATAACTTGAACACAGTCTCCTCTGATAACAAATCACTCTAAATTGTAACGTAGAAGCATGCATTTTCGGTAAAGCTGCTTTGAACGATATGCACTGTGAAAAGCGCTATACAAATAAATGTGAATTGAATTGAATAATAATAATTTTATTTCATATTTTTCAAAAGCAGCTTTACAGAAAATAGTACCGTACAATAGTGTGCAAGCTAAAGACAACAATGGTGAAGAAAATCTCCCTAGAAACAAATAAACACAAATAAAATTCTTGAATTATTTTTGAACATGTGTATGTTGCAAGGAAGGATAAATTAACATCTGTCACATAACCATGCATATGTGTTTTTAGTTTTTTGTGTTAAAACACATCAAATATTTTTAATCTCTTAAATTTTCCACAGATCTCCTAGCACCCCCCCCCTTCTTAACCACAAGACCACCAAAGAATGGAAAAACAAGCCATTGTTTCAGTCTTTTACCCAAATTTGGAACCAAAAACTAAACAAGAAAATCAGCCAGGATTCGACGTACTGTTGTAAAAATGACCCTAATGTGGTTCATCTTTCGAGGGAATCTAACTGAGGTATATATGATTAATATATTCACCGTAAAACCCCCCCCCACACACACACACCCACCCCTGAAACCACAATGAAACATATTTCTGCCATGATCGATGGACTCACCACATCAAAAACCTGGTCAAAAGTTTCAGTAATGTTGGACATACATGCCATAAATACAAATGACAGAGCAGGCTTGGGCGTAGGTGTCTAAATTAAGACGAGTGTTCCTGCAGTAGAAAAGTTAAGAATGTACCTCATTTCCTTTGAATGTTTGGGCTGTGACTTCCTGCAAATGCATGCGTTATCTGCAGCCTGATGCCACAACAAAAGTGTGCGGTCTGTTCGGAGAGAGTAAGAAACAGAGAGAGAGAGACACCGAACAGGTTTAAGAGACAGATAATGAAGAGAGACATGAGATGGGTTACCATCATATCCAAATGTAAAATTTACTTTACCTCAAAATTTTCATTTGAATATAAGTTTATTGCATATTGCATAGACCTATTGCAAATTGCATTTTAGGCCTACTCTCTAACAGAGCATTGAAGTGAATCAGAGGCCTGATTTAAAAAAAAAGAGGGACAAATGCAGAATAGAATAGCAATGTACGTAACACTTAAGCATGAATATTCAAATGTAAAGTTTTGTGGCTCTATTCAGAACAAGTACAAGCCAAAAACCCATGAGTGCCGTTAAAGTTTCCAATCTTTGACATCATGGCGCCACAAAAACAGGTGACAAGTGGAGTCCTGACCCAGAATCCTTCACTCCACTGACACCAGCTGCTCAGAGTAGTGTGCACCTGCTGAAAAAATTTTAAATATCAGCTCAAACACCTCAACGACAGGAAGCTCTATCATCAGCTTGCTCTGCACCACTGTGGTGTGTGTGCGAGTGTGTGCGTGTGTGTGAGTGATGTTTTCACAAATGATGTGCCTTCGTTAAAGTGGAAAGTCAAGATGTGACGCGACTTACACAGCTTGACACTTTAGCAGCACATGTCATTGAAACACGACGAAGCTTTACAGATCTTGTTGGTTTGTTTGTGGCAAAATGTGTTCTTCATAAAATATAAAGCTAATGACATGGCAATGCCTGCTGAACTGGCCCATCACTGATAGCAGCATCTTCTGTCGACAGAAAAGGTGAGTTTTACTACCGGCTTGCTACTTTTTCTTCACTTAAATTGAGGCCCAGATGAATTTTAATGAGTATCAGACTTGTACTCTCAAGCAGTCTATTTTAAAACTAAAGCCTGAGACAGTCTGAGATGGAGCAGATTATACTCTCATAAAAATCATTTTATAAGTCTTAAGATATAAAAAAGATATAATATCAAAAAGAGTTTTAAGATGATTTTCTTTAAAAGTGCAATAGAACATTCAGTGAAGTAATAATGTAAATTTTAAATGCAATCTAAAGTAGATAGATGTAAGTGTGTTCGGATTGAAATCATATTTATGCACGGTTCAAAACTAAATTTACACTGTCGGCTCCTTAGCGATCAAAATTTTTTAAATTTAATTTTGCAAAGTAATTCACAAAGGAAATATGATAGTGATAATATAATGTATGTCATTACTAGTTGTGTTCTTTTCGTATTCCACCTCAAGGTCAGTCATGAAAAATTGCACGATTTTAAATTTAAATTTTGACTCAATCACTAGGTGGGATTTTTGACGTACTATTAATATTAAAACAGTAAAATAGAAAATTTGTATAGGTTAACATTGTTGGCTTTTTTTTTTTTTTTTAAAGGGCATTTTAATAAATGTTGGGGCAGCGATTATAAAAAGGAAAATCCCTGCCTTCCTACTAGCTAAAGGCTGTCACTTTAATTTTAATTTACAAATTACAATCTTGCCTTATTCCAAATCCAAATCAAACTATCCTGATGTATGTGTAAGATAATTTATTATTTATGTATTTATTAGGGTAAGTGTAAGACATAAATAGTACACTTTTCTTGTGCAGGAAAACTGCTAAAACATTGAGGTAAAATAAAATAACATATAACACAACAGCTCGGGATATAATAAAGACTAAAATCCAAACATATTTTTTGGCTTAACTTTGTTTGGTGCGAATCAGTGAACTTTATCCCTCGTGTCTCAACCTCTTGACCTTTTTTGCTCTTTTTTTGCTCTCCAGCATAATGTTGTTATATGAAAAACCTGTGATTGTGTCAGTGGGATTCCAGAGGCATTCGATCTCTTTGACTTCATTTTAAATCTATAAAAACACACCGTAACAGGAGAATCTGGAGGCCTAAATGAACACAAAACCATCCTTCATCATTTACTCACCCTCATGTCGTTCATATGACTTTCTTTGTCCTGCGTAACACAAAACATATTTTGAAAGTCTTAGTGTTTTTTTGTCCATATAGTAAAGCCAAAACAACACTGACTAGCCCTTTAAGTGATGGATGTCATACAAACATTATCTATGCTTGGTTCTTCATAAAGCAATCTGAACCCAAAACATTTGACCTTGCCGTGCATCTCTCGAGACTTGATTGCACTGATACTGGTCGGGTCAGGTACAGGCCGGAGGTCAGTGGAAAGTCTTGTCTCTGTTTAGAGATCCTGCTTTGGGCTGTTCTTCCAAACAGCTCACAGTCCCAGGAGCTCACAGTGTTCAGTTTGGGGGTTGCGCTTTTCCTGACCCAACAACACAGTTTCTCACGGGTCCAAACCCTACAGAGACATACACATCGTGTTAGCACATTAACTCTGATTATCTGCTTAATGGGAATGAAAATGCTTTTGAGCTTGTGTGTTTACATATGGATTAACTTCAGTACAGTGCAATCTTACATACAAACACTTAAGTACAGGGATTTTTTTTAATGAATGTTCTATATTCGTAATGCAAAACACAATATGTTCAAGACAAGTGAAAAACACACACACATGGATACGGATCACTGTAACCCAAATCCCTTTGTTCATTTGGAAAAAGTGTGTCTAGAATTCATTAAGAGGATTAACCTCCTTTAACGATCTGGTTCCAAACTTGTTTTTCTTTTTTTTTTTTTACAAACAAAACAGTTTGTCTTACCCTACGGACACAAATTAATTGTTAAATATATAAACTGATTGGCCATTTTTCCATTTTAATTTCCTGATAAAACAGGAAATACACTCAAGTGTACTTTACACATTATTTAATGTAACTACAGTAATAAAACTCAAAGAGAATGCATGTCAACAAATATTAGACAAATAAAAAATATACATACAATAATGACCAAAACTTAGGCTATTTGTTTATATTTTAATTTTATTATTTAGCTACTTCTCCGCTTTTGTTTGACAGGAGCTAGATCGATGCACTTACCAATGAATGTATCCATTAATTTTTTTTATAATACAGTCATAATTATTACAGTTGTCACTGTTTTCTCTCATAGCAAATATGGGGAACTGCGGCTCTTTTGATCCTGAAGACGAATTCTCCTACCATCCAGATGAATGGTGTGAACAATGTAACTGTCCAAAGCCTCCAGCCAGTCAGGTACGTCTGTCTGCTGAAGACAATATTGTCACAGTTAGCTCCACATTATACTTCTTTTTTTCTTTTTACATGCAAGTATATCAGTAACCACAAAGTTAGATTATAAATTAGTTAGGGTTAAACAGATGCTCGCAAGAAGAAGAAAAAATGCATTACTTGGCTTGTAACCGTAGCAACTGTATCTTGACTCTTTCAGGATCTGTTTCAAAGCGGAAGGGAAAAAGTATCGTAAGGTATAGCCTAGCGACAAAGCACATAGCAAATTTAGTAAAGTTTTTAATATTTTCATATTTAAACAATTTAATACACATTTATAACGCTATACTTTGTCTTATATTACCTTGACAGTAAACATAAAACGAATTAACAGCTGCGAGGGTGTTTCTAGGCCTACAACAGCTAAGGGAGTGACGGCAAATTTGACATCTTTCTCTCTTCTGACTGCTATTGTTTTCCTTTTTTTGGAAAGTCGTTGAAACGCTATCGCGGATTTTTTCTTTTTTATATTTTCTTTTTTCTTTTAAAATTATATGTGCTGTCATTTCCCGTTCACCAAAATATAACTTTACAAAACTATGGTGACTTCCGCTTCTGAGAACCACGGAAATGTCTATTTAGTGGTTTGTTTACTAGACATATTTAAGATCGTGTACAGTTAGCTAGCTGTGCTAGGCTTGTTACAGGATATTTGGGTTGAAGAACCAAGATCTTTGCACCCCACAAAAAAGTCCTGTATAACCCCCATGGAAGTCATTGAATAATCCACACACTGAGCATTAGAAAATGTGGCATTTTTTTAAATTTTATTTGATATATTGTTCCAGAATCATGAGACGGTTAAGAACAGGCAGGTTGTAATGTGAGGCAGTGACAAAAGTCACTAAATATGTAGGGAGACAAGACGAGAGAGAAAGGAAGTGGTGGAGCCATTCTCTGCACTAAAGACATGCATTACACATTTTTGTGGTTTATAGCATAAGACAAAACACAACAATGTCTCACAAAGTGCTACACAAGGCATTTTTGAAAAATGCCTAGCTGAAACTGAAATGGAATATGTGTGTTTTCAGGTGATCTTTCAATATGAAATGGCATGATGTTCAATTTAGTTTAGTTTGGAAAACTGTGGAAAAGATTTATGATACTGATTAATGACGACCTTTGGTTTGAGTGGGGGAGAATATGAAGGCCAGACTGACAATCTCAGTAGATCTTCTAAATATGGTTGACCACTTGACCTACACTCTTAAAACTGATGTGATAAAAATAACACAACCTGTGATATTTTGGAACACATCTACACATTTTGTGTTACTTTTAACTCAGCCAGTGTATTATCCCCACTTAACACAGAAAGTGTTTAAATCTTTTACAGATTAATGTTATAATCACTATGGATGGGCGATACCACTTGTTTTGTTTTCGATACGATATTGATACTTTCAAGGCCAGTATCGCCGATATCGATACCGATACGATACTTCTAAACTGAACTTTTAAATGATTAAATGTATTAAATTATTAAAATGACTAAGAGTAAAATGGGTAAAGATACCCTCTTAACATTATATTTGAAAGGCATTTTAACATTCAATACACCTTAATTGCAACTTATTAGATCATATTTTTGTTTACACATGGTTAAAGTATGTTTACTTGTAGTGGTAACCATGGGAATATACAAATACTAGTTGAACTATGGTCACTGTAGTAAAAAATAAACATTGGTTCTTTTTCACAAGGCATTGCCAGTGACAGGCCGTTGCACCCATAAAATGCAATATTAACAACATTAACACCCATAAAATGATTTATATTAATTAGTTACAGAATAGAACACGATCAATATCAACTTTTAACATTAAATTTAAAGAGTGTAATTGCACTATGTATGCTACAATTTCTATTTGTTTATTGTGAAATAACTCAAACATATTATGTTTTTTCTGTTTTCTGATGGGCATTGTTCTGGGCTGCGTTTCCAAAAGCATCAATGGTTTTATGATACTTTTGGGACACGCAGCCCTGTTTGAATACAGTGTCATCAGTGAGCGAACGCGCTCTCTGTGATCGACTGGTTCTGTCTTGCAGCATTTGCGTGTGTACTGTGTTCAGATCATGGTTCAGATGAGCAGGAAAATAGTCCTATACTACACAATTATTTGCTTACATAGGTTATTCATATTGTATGCATTAAATAATCTTTTTAAATAAACAAAATTACTGGTAAGAAAAAAACACCTTATATCGATATTTTTTGAGATATTTATTTGAGTATCGATACTTTTCGATGCTCACGCCAGTATCGATATATCGATACTTCATATCGATACGCCCAACCCTAATAATCACACAATTTGTGTCAGATGCTATTTCTTGACAACACACACACAGAGACACACACACAAAACATGTATGCAATACAAATTGTTTTTGATAAATGATCAGCCTAGCTGAAGCTGAAATAGAATATGTGTGTTTTCAGGGGACATTTTAATCTGAAATGGCACAATGTTTAATTTAGTTTAGTTAAAAATTATTTATTTCATTTAATTTTCTGAATAAATTAGGCTCACATACACATTCTTTTGTGGCTAAAACACCTTCAAGAAAAAAATATATTAATTATTTTGATCCGTCTGTGTTGATGTGACTCATTCTTCAGATGGGTCAACCCACTCAGGGTTACATAATTTGAAGGAAATGAGTCTTTGTGTTGGTAATCAATTGGAGACTAAAACTTCTGGCTAAATTTAAGGCACATTTCCTCGTGATTTGTTTTTATTGAAGTAGATTAGAAATTAAAGAGAACAACACATGTTGTTATTGCATAATGAGAATGATGGAAATCCTTTTTACTGTGGTAGTTGTTTTATAATAGGCTGTGAGAGAAGAAAATAAGAACAGCTCCACCCTGTTTAGGGAAGTGGCTTTGTATGGTTTATGACATTATTAAATTATTGACATAGATTACACAGATATTGAAGTTTTGATATCATAAAGAGCTCATTAGGGAAACTGCTAATCAAAATTAAATAATTAAAACTGCTATCCTACTGACATTTATATATTTATTGTTTATATATTGTTTATGAATAGGTTTTTATTCATACTGGATTTTGACATTGTTTTGTCTTCTCTCTCACACACAGAACTTTGATCCTCTGATTCCGTATCCATCCCAGTACACACCTCCTCCATCATCTCCTCTTCCAGGTGAGATCATATGTTAAACACCTGTCCTATATTTTTTCTCTTTAATGTGTTTCAGATAGCTCACTTTTGTGATCTGTGTATTCCAGAAAATCTGGTGGTAGCCATATACAAATATGAGCCATGCCACAGCGATGACCTTGGGTTTGAGAAAGGGGAGAAGATGAAAGTCCTAAATACGTAAGCAAAGCCTATGTTAAAACAGATGGACACTCTCTGCAGATTTTCTAAACATGGTTGACTTTTGGGTTTTGAGAAGTTGAATTGAACTAAATGTCACTTATAGGTTTAGATCAGAGTCAGGGATTCCCCATTTTCAATTTGTGTGTGCTGGTATGAACTATAATGTGTGTGTATATGTGTGTTTCTTAGCGATGATCCTGAATGGTACATAGCGGAGTCTCTGTTTACCGGGCAGAAGGGATACATACCACAGAATTTTGTAGCAAAACTGAACAGCATGGAGACAGAACCGTAAGTAATGTAACGGTCAATTGCATTCAGACCGCACACACTCATGTATAGCCAAACAAATCCACACAAGCACAATTAAATGTATGTATGCAGATCAGCTGGTGTGGGTTTTTGAACAGGGAAGATCAAATCAGCTTCCCCACAATGAGTTTTGGGAAATGCCGCCCAAAACTGTGGCTAAAAGGTTGATTCATTCAGGGTATCCCTTGTCGCTTATGACAGATGATTTAGTAATGGAAAGAGAAGAAAAAAAATACTCCCACAAATTACACAAGTCATCACTATGCTAAACCACTCCAGTACCTGCTGACGCCACATTTCTGCGTATGTTCAGCTCTAAGATTTTCAGTGTTTCATCGTGGGAGGAGTGAAACGCCCCAACCCTGTATCTTCAAAACAATTTAAACCCACAATAAATGATCCAAATGAGATAATTAATGAGTCAAAGCCCTAATAAAATGACAATAATGTTGTGTTGCAGGTGGTTCTTTAAAAATCTCTCCAGGAACGACGCCATGAGGCAATTACTGGCCCCTGGTAACACGCAGGGCTCCTTCCTCATTAGAGAAAGCGAGACCACACCAGGTATGAAACTACGCATTGCTCCCCACACAACAACAAAAGCAAAGAAAAAAGCATGAGGGCACCTCAGAAAGTCCCAGCCCCAGGACACATAACTTGGGGGGGCTATTTCTCAGGGAGGCTAGCAGATGAAATTGTGTCCCGAATGAAATCGCGCTCGGTTTAAATTGTGTTCCGGTTTAAATCGCGTTCCTTAGGCTATGGAGGGCTTGAGATCAACAGGATTTTGCTTTTGCAATATTTAGCTTTTCTAGTTTCACTATCAAAATTAAAAAAAGTAAAAAATAAATAATAATAAAAAATCTTAAAGGGATAGTTCACCCAAAAATGACAATTCTGTCATCATTTACTCACCTTCAAGTTGTTCCAAACCTGTATGAATTTCTTTGTTCTGCTGAACACAAAGGAAGATATTTGGAAGAATGTTTGTAACCAAGCAGATCTCGGCAGCCACTGACTACCGTAGTATTTTCCCCCCCACACTATGGTAGTCAATGGCTGCCGAGATCTGCTTGGTTACAAACATTCTTCCAAATATCTTCCTTTGTGTTCAGCAGAACAAAGAAATTCATACAGGTTTGGAACAACTTGAGGGTGAGTAAATGATGGCAGAATTTTCATTTTTGGGTGAACTATCCCTTTAATAAAAAAAATACAAAATTAAAAAAAATAAAATAATAATTTTAGAAATATTATTAAAATAAAAATATTTAAATACATTTTAAATAAGTTATTGTGCCAGGAAACCCTTTAGGATAACTCAAGGGTGAATTTTAGAACATTTTCTACATGTCATTAACTATAAAATGACTCCAGTCTATAAATTCTCAGTGTTGTGAAGGTAGATGTGTGACTGTATGTGCACTTGGCAGCCTCTGACTCTTGATTTTCTTCTTGTTCTGGTGCCTCAGGTAGTTTTTCCCTATCTGTGAGAGATCTTGACCACACACAGGGTGACATCATCAAGCACTACAGAATCCGCAACCTGGACGCAGGCGGATTCTACATCACCACCAAGATCTCCTTCAATTCCCTCTCAGAGCTGGTCAAACATTATTCACGTATGTTCGGGTGTTCATATGTGCCTTAGACAAATCGGTTGTCAGGTTATTTATAAAAGACATAAGACCAGTTCAATCAGGCTGTTTATAAGGGCTCAAATGTAGTGTGGCCAAAAAGTGACACCATTTGTTTCACCATTTGCACCATCTTTCTCTGTGCAGGAGAAGCTGATGGACTATGCACCCGCCTGGTAAAACCGTGTCAGACCAGAGTCCCTCAGAAGCCCTGGTGGCAGGATGAGTGGGAAGTACCCCGTGAGTCTCTCATTCTAGAGCGCAGACTGGGGCAGGGGCAGTTTGGAGAAGTATGGATGGGTAAGAAGTCTTTCACTTCCTATTTCTCAACTGTATTACAGAATTGAGTCTGTTTTTACAGTGGGGATTAATGGTGAACGATTCAAAGTCACTTTATAAAGCATTTTTTCACATATTTTTATGGATATTGAGACCATGTCAGACCACTTGGAACACCATTATAAGAATAAGCAAAGCTAAAAAAAAAATGCATTTCAGCATCCAGGTGTCGTGCCTGGCAAGGTCTGTCTGTGCTTGTCTGGAAATGTTTGCGAGTGTGAGCAAACATTGTGATTTGGACCATCATAAAAGGGTAAAGATAAACATGCATCTACAGGCTAGTGTGTATGTGCTGCTCTTTCTGGTTCTATGAGTGTCTCAGCAACCGCCTGGCATGTCAGAACTGTAAATACAGTAAACTTGTTGGAATGTTTGACAAATGTTCAGCATTGAAGCCAGTCAGAGCACTGTAAATTAGCAGATTCAGCATTTTGGTCTCGCTCATCCTGTGATCTAACACACTCATAAACATTGGTGTGCGCCTCAAACTCACTCTTACACACACAACACAACTAACAACAGGTATTCGTAACTCACCTTAAATAACTTTTAAAGCTGAATTTTGGGTTAAATGAACACATTTGTGGTATCTATTGTATTTATCTATTTAGAACAGTGGTTCTCAACTGTTTAGACTTAAATTTTGTGTTGTTGTCCAACACAAAATTCAAAGCCCGCCATAATAGGCTAAGATATTTTCGTTATTTCATGCTGTAATTATGATAAAGCTGCTTGTTTTCATACAGAAACTGGTAGTATTAATATGTTATAGTCGTCATGAGACGAAAGTTGCGATGGTCTTTTCTTCCCAATTCTTCCCAACAGCTTCTCGAACAAGAAAAACTTGATTTTGTCCATCGAGAATTGATTGGTTTGTTGTGGTTTGCTATAGCTGTGATCTCATGTGAGTGACAAGTTGTCCTGCAATGCTCATGCCGAAAAACATGTCATCATAGAAGAGAAGAGATGAGATGTCATTGCAAGAGGGAGGGGAAGTTATTTAAAAAAAAAAAAAAAAATTAAAAATTAAAAATTGATGTGCACGGGTAAATTACTTATAATAAATACTGCAATATTCCATAGAAAAATAAGAATTGTCAATATTGATTTTATGGTGACCAATTAATTTTGTGATTACAGAAGTTACAAGAACTGTATGTACTTCAATAAGATCAATAGCTATTGAGGGGGGACAAAAGAAATATGATTTCAGTTTTTTTATTTGGTTTTTTTTAAAGCATTTTAATTTAGATAATAGTTAAATTATTTTAAACAATTATTTAACTATTTTTAAGTCACCTTGCTGCTTCCGCAGAGTCCCTCTAATGGGACCCAGCCCCTTGGTTGAGAACCACTGATCTAGAATATTAAGTATATTAGTTATTAGGATACATATTTTTGTTTAGTTACCAATAGGATGCTGCAGTTTTGTGATTAGAGTAACATCATCATATACGGCCTATTATATATTCATATGTCGAGAAGATTTAAATGTGTCCAGTTTTCAAACAAACTACAGCAGTGAAATCACACTTGTCTTATGTTGACTCTAAAAACAGAACTATGGAAGTCACATCAATGCTTTGGATTTTACCACTTCCTGTCCCTGGTTGCCACAGCAACTGACTTGTTACCCTCTCAGGAGTTTGTCTGTCATCACTGTGACCACGAGAGCCCGCATCATAGTTGCCATTTTGTTTTGTTTTTGCAGTGAATGACTTTCTTTATTCAGATGAAAGAACTGTTCTGTGTAATGGACCGTTCTGTACATTAAACCTTAATCATTTTCATTTGTGAGATAACATCACACAAATCAACCCCATACAAATAAAGTCAACCGGTTATCAAGCAGTCAGACAATGTGAAGCCAAAGAAACTCAATGAAGGAAAACATTGTGAATTTGTCACACAGCACAACTCTTTAAAAACAAAAACATTCTCATGATAAAGAAGTAGCAGTAGTTTTCACATGACCACTTATTTCGAAATTCTTTTATAAGTGTGTGATCCAAACAGAAAGATTAAATTCAGCCCTTAATAAAATAGTTCGGTCTGAAGTAAATCATTCTTGGTGAATGAGCTGCTGCATGTTTATCTTTGAAAATCAGATTTTTTAGCCTAAAATGGATAGCTCAGTTTTTACTAGGATTTACTCACCCTCATGTTCCAAAACAATATGACTTTGTTCTTCTGTGAAAAACAAAAGAATAATTTTTTTGTCCATATACAATGGAAATCAATGGGCAACACTACTGTTTGCTTAGCAACATTCCTCTTCTGTGTCATACAGGTTTGTAACAACATGAGAAATTTGATGATGGAATTTTCACATGGGTGAACTACCCCTTTAAAATAAGACATTAATCATCTATTTTCCCTCTCTGTTTATAGGGCTGTATAACAACAACCGTCGAGTGGCTATCAAGAGTCTCAAGACAGGTACCATGTCCATCAGTGCTTTCCTGGCTGAAGCAAACCTGATGAAGACCCTGCAGCACCCTCGACTGGTGCGACTTTTCGCTGTGGTTACACAGGAGCCCATTTATATCATCACAGAGTACATGGAGAACGGTGAGACACGCAAATGCACTTACACACTCGTGCAAACAAAGGAGGGGAGAGTTCAATGAAATGACAAAGCCTTCATAGTACTAAATGATTCATCCCTGCATTTCACCTGAACTTTCTTTACAAAGCACAGAGACCATTTAAACTTTCATCAGGGTTTCATGATCTAACAAGTCTAAGTAGTATTAGGGCCATGAGCACTGTCTTGTTTTAGTGTGTTTAGCCAACAGCAGTTCCACAGTAGTGTCCGCTCTATGAAAACAAAGCTTTCTCATGGCTTTGAACATACTGAAGGCATCTCAAAATGCGTCCCTTACTCACCTGAATGATTCTCAGCAGAGCGACATCAAACATCCTCTTTCATTGACCGCAGTGTTTCTACATTTACAGACATGTGGTCTGCCTCTTTTTCTTGTATGGACGAATGCACAGCTATGAACATTTTAAGTTGAACTATGATTATACATGCATCTTTGTTAACATACAACACTTACATTCCCCTGTTTATTCTAAAAATAGAGATTTAGCAACAACATACACAACCTTTCAAAAGAAGTCTCTTATGATCACCAAGGCTGCATTTATGCAAAAATGTAATATTGTGAAATATTATTACGTATCAGACATTATTTAATATTTTAAATCACTGTTTTGTATTTTAATATATTGTAAAATATAATTTATTTCTATGATGGCAACGCTACATTTTCAGCAGCCTTCAGTGTCACATGATCCTTCAGAAATCAGTCTAATATGCTGATTTGGTGCTCAAGAAACATTCCTTATTATTATCACAGTTTAAAACAGTTGTGTTACTTAAAGGGTTAGTTTACCCAAAAATGAAAATTCTGATATTAATTACTCACCCTCATGTCGTTCTAAGCCTATAAGACTTTCGTTCATATTCGGAACACAAATGAAGATCTTTTTAATGAAATCTGAGAGCTTTCTGTCCCTCCATTGACGGCCGCAACAACAACTTTCAAGCCACAGAAAGGTAGTAAAGACATCATTAAAGTAATCCATGTGACTCCAGTGGTTTTACCGTAATTTTATGAAGAGATGCGAGTGCTTTGTTTGCGGAAAAACAAACAAACATAATTTACCACTTTATTTAAAAAATATTAATCTCTAAAAGGGCGTTCACGTAACAACCTCTGCTCTTGTGTCAACACAACATGCATGCGTCGTGGTGCTCTCGTGAACGAGTGTTGGACATAATATTTTGTAAATAAAGAACTAACCCTTTAATATTTTTGGGGATTATTTGTAACAATGTAAAAATTTCAGTCAATTTAATCTGATCCATGCTAAATAAAAAATTTGTGCTGTCAAATCGATTATATCCAAAATAAAAGTTTGTGTTTACATAATAAATGTGTATGTACTGTATATAATTATTATGTACTGTATATATAAATACACACACATGCATGTATATATTTATTTAATAATATTTATTTATATATAGTATAAATTATATAAATATATATACAGTATATACATGCAAATATTTCTTATATATACATGTATGTGTGTGTATTCAAATATACATTATACACAGTACACACACATATATTGTGTAAACACAAACTTTTATTTTGGATGCGATTAATCGCGATTAATCGATTTGACAGCACTATAAAAAATATATCTTACTGACTTTTTAAGATTAAGGAGGGACAGGGACCAAATGTAAAACTTACAGTATAAACTCAAAAACCTACAGTAAAGCCCAACCACTAGTCTAAATATTTGGGGGGACATGTCCCCATCAATATCTATGGTAGTTACAGCCCTGATGTTTATTCCTTCATAATGCCTTTCATTGTTCACTAAGTGGTTCTGACGTCTCTTGTAACCCTCTTGTAAATAGCATGCTTGTGTTTCATATCTGGCATTCCCACCTTGAGTGTTCTAGAACATAAAATAACCCACTTCAGTTTTGTAGAACACGTCCAAGTCCTTGTGTTTTGTGTCACATCATTCTATTTTAGTTGTGTTGTTCTTGTTGTTGTAATACTCAGGTCTGAAAAGATCATTTCAGAAGTCCCATTTTTTCAAAACATGTAACAATTTTCCATCTCTGCTTCCACTCCTTTCTTGCTAAGTATTAGTTCACCCAAAAATTGACTTAGCCTCGTGATGTTCATAACCCATATGACTTTCTTTCTTCTGTAGAACACCAAAGATGTTTAACAGAATGTTTATGCTGCTTTTTTCTGAGTTGTCAAGCTCAAAAAAGGCATAAAATTACTTCAAATGAAATGGAGTCCTAAGTCCTAAGGACTACTTTTATGGTGCTTTTAGAATTTTTCTGTCATTTTTGGAGCTTGACAGCCGTTGGTCTCCATTCACTTTCACTGTATTGAAAAGTGCAGCGTGAACCTTCCTCAAAATGTCTCCTTCAGAGAGAAAAATGTGTTCCACTGAAGAAACACGACAATGACAATTTTAATTCTAGATTAACTATTCCTTTAAAGCCTTGAGATGCTATAATATTGTTTGGTTCCCTTTTATTTTTTGCGATGTTATCCTGAGAAACCTTTAATCCTGAGAAGCAAATGCACCCTTACAGCAGTTTGTCTCAGAGGAGCTAAAGATCTTTATAGCTGCAGCTCTGTTGCTTTATGTTTCTCTAACTACTAATGCATAATAAAACCCTCATACAGACACAGCATCTCACCGCAGCCTACTTAGAACAATGCACAGCACCATCAAAACAGGCTTCACATAGAAAGCAGGGTCACAGTTATAGCGTGAATTCCATCACATTAAAAAGAGACTGAGTGAGGCAGAAAGCAGGCGGACAAAGAAAGGGAGAGACAATGTGAGGTATAGAAAGAAAGTCTTTGTTCCATAGGCTAGTATCGGGAATGCTTTCTAATTTAAAGCCAACCACCCAGAAACTCACTACAACAAATCAGACTCATAAATGGTAACCATGGTCACAGGTGTTCACAGAAAAGACCTCCACACCCTATCTTTTCTCTTTTTAATGCAACAATAGCACCTTGGGTCATCATCACAGGCATATTCCGATTTCATATGTAACCTAGTATGGATTGTTTGTTGGTCTCATTGCCCTTAAGAGGATTGTTGGGCCTCCAGACTGTCATATTGATGGCGACAGTAACAAAAGACTCTAAGAGGAACAGCCGCGTTACTACAGCGTCAGCTCGCTGGTGGCGCAGCTCGTGAATGGTCCCGCTTTGTGTTCCCTTAAAGGAAGCTGATGGAACACTACGCTCAGCTTGTAAACCTCCCAATTCTTTGTTTTGGATCCATGTGATGTGTTTAAAAGTACAATTGTTGTCTGTGTTGTTATTTTAAAAAAGAGGTTGATGTGCCCTTTTTCCGCCCCGCTGTCATCTTAACAATGGAGACAATGACAGAATGATTCAAAACACTGGAACTTCATCTAAACTTAAGCCACGACCTTGAATTTTACACCCTAATGTGATCTGAGATCAAAGGAATGTGTACGGATCATGTTATTGGAGTTCCTAACGAAGCATTTTCCGCTGCACCTTTGTGGGAACTTCCTTCAGGGTCAGTCAGTTCTTCTTTTTCCAACACAGCTTGTCGTCTCAAAAGCAACAACTTTGGCCTTTAACACCAAACGTCTCAGCGGCTGATCCAAACTGGCTGCACTAATTTCCTGCGGTTGTTATGTTCTAGTTCTTGGATCTAATCTAAGTGCCGTTGTTTGCGCTTCTCGCAAACTTTAAGAAGAGCTTACAGAACGTTTTAAGTCTATTCATCTATCTGCTGTTTCCTTTTGCCTTTGAACTAAAATGACTGATGGAGAGAGTGTGCTTCCGGTAACATTCAGTTGTGGTTAAAGAATGTTTAAAAAAAGCTGCTGTAGACAAGGCAGATGACTTACGAACTATAAATAAAATTTTAAAAAATCAAAGTAAGTCGATTTAGTCGATTGCAGTGCATGCTGGGAGTGGAAAATACCCTGGACAATCTCACTAGCGCTAACTAGTGACTTTTCATAGCCAATTTAGTTCTTTGAGCATATTTAACATTTTATGGTTTATGGTACAAAGTTACTAAAATCTGTCATAACTTGTTTTGCTGTTTATAAAATATATGTATGTTAAAATGTCGTGTTGACTCTGGTTTTAGGCAGCCTGGTTGATTTTTTGAAGACAACAGAAGGATCTAATTTAACCATCAATACGCTGATCGACATGTCCTCCCAGGTAGGCTGCATCTGACCATATCATATGTTTGTTTTTTGTCAATACTGCACTTAAAACATCAGGGGTGAGACATTTGTGCCTCACAGGAAACAAGCTGACCCACATTTGTACTAACAAGCTCAAGTCTACATTTCAGACCCTTGTATCTTCTGTTTATCACTCATTCCTCTATTTGGCCACTGTCTCTAAACTGGTGATGGCAGCATTACTCAGCTGCTGTTCTGCTTCCTAATCTCATGGTTAACAATGAGCACAACTGTGTGTACTGGAACGAGTCTAGACACCTTAATACAACAACAACTACCCAAGCCAATCTACACTCACCTAAAGGATTATTAGGAACACCATACTAATACTGTGTTTGACCCCCTTTCGCCTTCAGAACTGCCTTAATTCTACGTGGCATTGATTCAACAAGGTGCTGAAAGCATTCTTTAGAAATGTTGGCCCATATTGATAGGATAGCATCTTGCAGTTGATGGAGATTTGTGGGATGCACATCCAGGGCACGAAGCTCCCGTTCCACCACATCCCAAAGATGCTCTATTGGGTTGAGATCTGGTGACTGTGGGGGCCATTTTAGTACAGTGAACTCATTGTCATGTTCAAGAAACCAATTTGAAATGATTCGAGCTTTGTGACATGGTGCATTATCCTGCTGGAAGTAGCCATCAGAGGATGGGTACATGGTGGTCATAAAGGGATGGACATGGTCAGAAACAATGCTCTGGTAGGCCGTGGCATTTAAACGATGCCCAATTGGCACTAAGGGGCCTAAAGTGTGCCAAGAAAACATCCCCCACACCATTACACCACCACCACCAGCCTGCACAGTGGTAACAAGGCATGATGGATCCATGTTCTCATTCTGTTTACGCCAAATTCTGACTCTACCATCTGAATGTCTCAACAGAAATCGAGACTCATCAGACCAGGCAACATTTTTCCAGTCTTCAACTGTCCAATTTTGGTGAGCTCATGCAAATTGTAGCCTCTTTTTCCTATTTGTAGTGGAGATGAGTGGTACCCGGTGGGGTCTTCTGCTGTTGTAGCCCATCCGCCTCAAGGTTGTGCGTGTTGTGGCTTCACAAATGCTTTGCTGCATACCTCGGTTGTAACGAGTGGTTATTTCAGTCAAAGTTGCTCTTCTATCAGCTTGAATCAGTCGGCCCATTCTCCTCTGACCTCTAGCATCAACAAGGCATTTTCGCCCACAGGACTGCCGCATACTGGATGTTTTTCCCTTTTCACACCATTCTTTGTAAACTCTAGAAATGGTTGTGCGTGAAAATCCCAGTAACTGAGCAGATTGTGAAATACTCAGACCGGCCCGTCTGGCACCAACAACCATGCCACGCTCAAAATTGCTTAAATCACCTTTCTTTCCCATTCTGACATTCAGTTTGGAGTTCAGGAGATTGTCTTGACCAGGACCACACCCCTAAATGCATTGAAGCAACTGCCATGTGATTGGTTGATTAGATAATTGCATTAATGAGAAATTGAACAGGTGTTCCTAATAATCCTTTAGGTGAGTGTATAAGCCAACTGGATGAACAGACAATGTAAATGTGTTCACATATACTGTACAAAATACATTATTCCTTACATTACATTGGCTACTGAGAAATCAACTTTGCCATGACAGCAATAAATTAGATTTTAAAATATATTAAAATAGAAAACTGTTATTTTAAATTGTAATCATATTGCATATATTTTTACAGTATTTCTGTAAAAAATGCAGCCTTGGTGAGCATAATATACTTCTTTCTATTTTTAGTTGAAAAACACTTACTGACCCCAACATTTTTTGAATGACACACACACACACTACTCAAACACACACACACATACACACACACAACACACACACACACACACACACACACACACACAGATGCAAATCAGGCTTTATTTCTTACTGGCATTACATTTACATTCATAGACCACCCTAGTGAAAAAAACGTATACCAAAATGTTTATTTCATACTAAGTTTATTACAAATCCATTAACATATTTACTGACATATCACTTGAGACTTACTGATGTAAATATTATAATTAAACTTTATTTGGAGTGTCTTTATTGCATAATGTACATTTCTTAATATTAAGCCTAAAATGTGTTTAATATCACTATTAGTAAGGATAGTATGATCACTGTATAATATCAGTCTTTAAATGCAAGATATTTAAAGTGAACCTAAAGTATACTTGCAATAGTTCCACTTTAGCACAATCAAATATATTTAAAGAGTTATTTCACCCAAAATTGAAAATTCTGTCAAATTCTGGTGAGCCTGCGTTCTGACGTAGAACTCGGAAGCGCTGGACTGTATTTACAACGTAAACTGCGTAGGAGACTGACACAGAAGAGAAGAATTTGTTGAATAAAAGCTGCTTTTCCACCGTCGGGCCGAACGGTTCTCATTGCGTAACCGTTCTATTCCGTGCCGATCCAGGCTAAGCTGATAACGGCTGCTCTTTGGAACGTAATACAAAAGCGTCAGTTGTTGCCTTGGTAACACAACGGTTTACTGATGATAAGAGATGTAAATAACGACAGCATTATGGAGGATAATCAGATCCTGTTTTCGATATTTCTTTTAATTTTATTACTAATTTTTGTGTTTGCGTCGCTCAAATAGAGCTTAGCCAGCTACAGAGAAACTGGTAGCCAGGCAATAGACAAGTGACCAATCCTGAGTGGCGATGTCACTTCACGGATTCTACTAGCACGATGCCAAGAATTCCGGGCCGAGAGCGGTTTGTAATCATGCCGTGCTATACCAGGCTCAAGTGGAAACACAACTGGAACCGTTCCTTACCATTCTAAGAACCGTTTGGCCCGATTTGAAAACCGGCTAAAGTATTCAAAAAGTATTCTCGTCGCTTCATAAAATTAAGGTTGAACCACTGTAGTCACATGGACTATTTAAAAAAATATATATTAATTTGTGTTCCAAAGATGAACGAAGGTCTTACGGGTTTGGAACGACATGAGGGTGAGTAATTAATGACATTTTTGGGTGAACTATCCCTTTAAGTATATCTTTAGTTGGACTTCAGCACTATTTCTGGATAACTATATAATAATAAGTGCATGGATAAGTGCATTAAAGGCACAATATGTAAGATTTTTGGATTAAAATATCCAAAAACCACTAGAACAATGTTATATATTTTGTTGACTTGTGTACTTACATTATCCCAAATGTTTCCAAGAATGTTTAAATCCAGAGAAATAAGCAATTTTAACCAGGACACGGACACTGTCCGTGCGTCGCCTATCAATGACATCATACCCGCGTTACCCTCGATTTCCAGTTTTATTTTGTAGAAACCATGGAAACACCAAAGATGCTTTAATATATTATGTGTTTTATTAGACAGGTGAGCAACTGCTTGGAGACATTCATCGACAGAAAACTAATCATTGTTATATAGCTTAACACTGTTAGTCTTATTGTTTAAATCTTGTTTTCTTGATTTACTGTGAGTACCATGTTTTACCATGTCTAATATCGATCTAGCTTACTGCAGTGTGCAACAAGTGTCTCATAGTCGCCGCACAGAGTAGCATTATAACTTAACTTTCAACACACTCAAATGTATCTAATATGATAAAACAGCGCTGCGTTACCCCACATACGCATGACCGGAAGAAGAGGAAGCGCTTGTCTGCGGCATAATAAAAGCTCTGCGAAATCAAGCGTCATCAAGCTACGCCTTTGTTTTGAATAAGTGACCTCTAGCGGTGAAAAATTACATACTGTGGCTTTAAGTACAAAATTAGTTGTTCCAATTTCGCAGACTTTAAGTATACCAATTTAGTATACCAAGAGTACAATTGCAGAGTATTTATATTAAGTACATAAATATGTTAATGTATTTGCAGTATACTTAGCATAAAATAAATGTATTTCAAATACATTTTGGTATATTTATTTTTCACTAGGGCAAACATATAGTTATTTGTTTGTTTGTTAGGAAATATTGTACACATAGATTGTGAGGACCTGATTTAGGTCACAGTAATTCTTGACCTAATTAATGACACTCCATGCATCATTGAGAACATCTAATTATTATGGGAACAGATCTGGCCAGAAGAGAATCCATGAACTATTCACAGACAGCCAGTAATTTCTGAGTAGAGAGTTTGCACTTTGATTCAGCTCTGGGTTTTCTCCTAAAATCACCTGATCGGGTTAAAAATTAGGCTGTTAGATCATATGGTCTTGATCACTATGGTATGAATGTCTTTAATAGTGAGGGTGTCTCATGCGCTCAGTGTGTAAGTGATTGGAGTGTGATGAGAAAACACTGATGTTTTTGAGCAGTGTTGCAGGTCAGAGGTTCACAGGGATCGTGTGACATGGGATAGATGTCAAGTCAAGTCACCTTTATTTATATAGCGCTTTTTACAATGCCGATTGTATCAAAGCAGCTTCACAGTGTTAACAGGAAAATAATGCAACAGAATTTGATTCGGCTGTACAGCCGCTCTGGAGAAAACGGTGATGTCATCCAGCTATTTTCAATTATCATATAGTGTCAATGCGGGCAGATCAGTAATATAGTTGAAATTTAAGTGTCCCCAACTGAGCAAGCCAAAAGACAAAGGCGACGGTGGCAAGGAACCAAAACTCCTTCAGTGGCCAGAATGGAGAAAAAAACCTTGGGAGAAACCAGGCTCAGTCGGGGTGCCAGTTCTCCTCTGGCCGACGAACAAATAGTGTATGATTATGATTCTGGCAACATTACAGGTCAGAAGTCATATTAGATCAATAGATATTCGTAGGATTATTCGAAAGATTGGAGTCGTCACGCCGGGGACGGGTTTAATGAGGATGTCGTGTCGATGCGGCATTTACAGGGTGGAGTTTAATTGACACGGTCTCTGCAGACATTTCAGGGATGCGTTAGTCATGTCTAGGCGCAGGTCCACCATCTGATCTGGATACGGCCCGGATCTGGCTGACTGCAGTAAACCTCGGGATAAACAGAGAGACTAACATTAGCGTAGATGCCATTCTTCTTATGATGTAACGAGTACATCAGGTGTTATGGGAAGTGTTCCCGGTTCCGGCTGACCTAGTTAATGCAGCCTGTAAGGAGATGGTCTTTCTCTTTCTTGGTAACGTGAAGAAACGATGGTATCGTTTTTCAAAAAGATATTCAATGAAATGTTGGCGGGGAAAGGATAAGAGGGAAGGTGAGAGACAGAATGTTTTGAAGCGGCATTAAAAAGAGACGTTTTGCTTTAGGGATCAGCTTAGATGTTGTGTAATATTTTTCAGCTATTCTTCTCCATAAAGTGAATGAGATCATTCAGGTCTTGGTGTAATTACTATTTACATGCGTCTTATCAACACACACACAGAAATGAGATGCATGCCCGCATGTTTATGAAACCCTGTCAGTTCTGAGGCAACACATTTTTGACTGTCTGCATAACACTTCCTTGAACAAACATGCACATGGTGTCATAGTGCAACATCCTCTATAAAAAATGGACAGCGTTGCAACAAATGAAAATCACACTAGCATCATGCCCAGCACAGCCATAATGCATCTGCACACACATGCACACATTGAAACCATGATAGTATCTGACCACAATCACAGATCACAGTCTAATTCCATGTGAAAGAGTTTTAGAGCATGGCAGGAACACCAAAGAGCTGATCTGGAAGAACCATTGTCATTCCCTCATTCTGACTGCGGTCAGAAATAGCAGACCTCTGAGAAGTTCAGCAGCCATCACTGTTCTGAGATCAGTCAAGACTTGCTTAAACATGGGGAAAATAAGAAAGATGATGGATCAGGCATCAGGAAGTATAGCAGCAAACCAACCTTCTGTATGAAACCTATGGGTTTGTGCTGGGTGGAGTAGAGCAGTGGAGGTTAAATGTCAAATCAAAGGAAGCTAAAGCAAGACCCTCCCTGTGTCAGGAACTGACCTGTCGGTGTGTTTAATATTTGTTATGTTAGGAATTAAATACTAGCCTACTGCGTTTTGTAAAAAATAGTATGTGAAACTTTTATGCAACAAACTATTATAGTATGCTATTTGTTGTCACGACTTCATGTTGTTGCACATTCCATTCTTTTTTTAAGGGAATTAATACATTTATTCAGCAGGTATGCATTAAACTGATCAAAAGTGACAGTAAAGAAACTTATAATGTTACAAAAGATTTCCATTTCAAATAAATGCAGTTCTATTGAACTTTGTGTTTGTCAAAGAATCCTGTATCATGGCTGCTGAACAATCAGCTTTACCATCACAGGAATAAATTGCGTTTTAAAATATTAAAATAGGGGGTATATCTGTAATTAAGGTAAAACGTCTTTTACAGTGATTTGACAGTTTGATAAAATAATGATTCAAGGAGGAGATACAAATATTACTTGTAGTTCATTTTTTACAATGGAAATGGAAGGTCAAGTAAAGCACACTGCATTGTGAGATACAGTATCTAGAGTATTATTCTTTATTATATACTCAAAATGTCGTACGTCATCTCAGTGTTTCATAAATACTTCGTATGGTATACATATTAAATACTGCAGAAATAATAGCATGGTAGTATGCTATTCTGAACATAGCCATAATCACACACAGCCTTATTATTAACACTTTACTGCCCCCTGCAGGTCGCAGAGGGAATGGCTTACATAGAGCAGAAGAACTATATCCATAGAGATCTGAGAGCTGCCAATATTTTGGTGTCTGATGAGCTCATTTGCAAGATTGCTGACTTCGGCCTCGCCCGTCTCATCGAAAATAACGAATACACTGCCAGAGAGGGTAAGTTACATCAGCTGCATCATGCTCTGTTCTGGCCTGTCAATTTCCCTTAGGGTTGCATCACCAAAGAATCTCTGTTTATGCAAGAAAGTCTGGCAGCAACACTTTAAAAGAGACCTAAAAAGACACCATTTGTTTTAAATCACACAGGTGCAAAGTTTCCCATCAAATGGACTGCACCTGAGGCCATAAACTACGGCACCTTTTCGATTAAATCAGATGTCTGGTCGTTTGGAGTACTGCTGACAGAGATTGTTACCTATGGAAGAATCCCATATCCAGGTAACAAAAAAGCTCAATGTGCTTTCTGTTTGACCTCATTTTGATCTTGCACCGTAGCATCAATGGGAAATGCATTGTGAAATTTCACACTGTTACTCCTGATCTTTCAGGGATGACAAATCCAGAGGTGATCGCAAACCTTGAGAGAGGGTACCGCATGCCTTGCCCCGACAACTGCCCAGAGGCTCTCTATAACGTCATGAAACATTGCTGGACAGAGAGCCCAGATAACCGGCCCACCTTTGAGTACCTGCGCAGTGTTTTAGAGGACTTTAACACCGCCACAGAGAGACAGTACCAGGAGCAGCCCTGCTGAAAAGATTCATCTTGCAAACAGCAGAATTACTAAAAACTGACAGTCCACGGGGTCACATTAAAGACTTGTATTGGAAAATATTTCAAAATACAGCTGTAAGTGTAGTTAAAAGAACAAAATCTGAGATTTTATGCCTTATTCTAATCAAAGCGTCTTCAATAATCATGATTAACAGTTTAAACATGGAGTTTGTCCAGGCTTTGTCCACAGAATCTATTATGTATAAACCAGATGCATGCATAGTTTTTTAGCAGTTAGGAAAAATCAGCAGGAAAAACTTTGGCTACAATTCATCCGTTCTGAGTGTGCTCTCAATGTATGAGTAAATGCCCTGCTTTGTGTTTGCCCTTTGAGTTAGTATTTCTGCGCATTCTACTCTTTTATGTCTTTTTATCTTTATAAATAACTGCATTATGAACTATTGAACCAGTAAAACAGTCCAAGAGATACACTGGCTGCATTCTGTCTCATTTCATCTATTTAGACAGCTCATTACCAATTCTTACCAAGCCACAAATTAAATCAAGGAACATCACTTCCCAGGCATTGCCAATTATATTCCTATGAAACAATCCACACAGCCTTTAAAAAAAAATATTCTTGATCTTGCATAAATATTTAGCAAAAATTAAATGGACAGTGTCCAAGCAAATGTGAAGAATAAAATGAGCAGAAAAGAGGAGAATAGACATGATGCTTATAGACATATTTTTGGACCCGTAATTCCTATTAGGACAAATTATAGAAATTCAGTTTTCGAACAGTAAAGTATTTTATATAAATGTAACAAGGAATTCCATCAGTGTAGAAAATATGTAACATTAAACACACATCACACATGTTCTAGATGTTAATATATAAAACATTGTGCACTTTACATGGTGAGCAAGTACTTGGCTTGCTCGCGCAGTCTGGCCCTTTAAGACTGAAGAATAACACTCATCATTAGTGTTTCATTAGATGTCAGAGCACTGCCTCTCTTCACCTGCTAGCCACTTCAGTGCGCAGCACACTTTTACGTCTTATGTGCATTGAATGTTTGGCAGCAGTTATGAAAAGCATCTATTGTTCATGTGATGTTTACTTTTGAATTACAGTTCACTAGTCTCCACAGCAAGTAGGTCATGCTGTTCTGTTGGGCCCTCCTCATTTGGATCATCTCCTGGTGGCAGTGCAGTTTCTTCTGGCAGCTGGACACGCACCTAAACCCCAACATTTACATTACATTCAGAGAACACAGAGAAGGTTTATCAAGTTTAATGTGGAGCTGGCATGCCATTAAAACATAATCTGTAGCCCAAAATGATTTCATATCGAATTCTGATTTGTCTTGATTGCACTCAATTCAAACGTCAACCTTTTATGCTTTTTTATTTTATGCAGCTTTGCAAGTATTATTAGTATTTCCTTCAGAAAAAGTGCACATAGTTCTGTTTACCCTCCTATTGACAGTTCTTCTCCACGGGCAGCGCATCCGGAGGAAAGACGTGCAGGCCAAGAAACAGCGGCAGGAGAACACAACCTCCACCACTGACATCAGAATCAAAGGAAACCATAGGATTAATGTAGTACCCTGGAGAGAGAAATATATTTTGTTTCATTTTTTTTTAGTATTACCTTTCACTTGCTTATTTTGCATTATGTCCCATGGGGTTCCAACACCTTTTTACCAATGAATTTCCATGACATTTCTATGCATTTGTGATTACTTGATTTAAAAAAAAAAAAAAAAAAAAAATACAAATAAATAAGAGCAATTTTAGCAAAAATATTTTAGAGCTGAGAATAAATAAATAAGTTTAATTTTAAAATTCCAATGCCGAAAGTATTTATGACTGTGGGAACCCTGATTTCTTAACCATGTAGGAAGATGCATCATGGGGGGGGCTCTGAGAACCATTGGTGTAATACACCGATCAGGCATAACATTATGTCCTAATATTGTGTTAGTCCCCCTTTTGCTGCCAAAACAGCCCTGACCCATCGAGGCATGGACTCCACTAGACCTTTAAGATCCTTTAAGTCCTGTAAGTTGCTCCATGGATCGGACTTGTTTGTTCAGCACATCCCACAGATGCTCGATTGGAATGAGATCTGGGGAATTTGGAGGCCAAGTCAACACCTAAAACTCATTGTTGTGCTCCTCAAACCATTCCTGAACCATTTTTGGCAGGGTGCATTATCCTGCTGAAAGAGGCCACAGCCACCAGGGAATACCGTTTCTATGAAAGGGTGTACATCTGCAACAATGCTTAGGTACGTGTCAAAGTAACATCCACATGGATGGCAGGACCCAAGGTTTCCCAGCAGAACATTGCCCAAAGCATCACACTGCCTCTGCTGGCTTGCCTTCTTCCCAAAGTGCATCCTGGTGCCATGTGTTCCCCAGGTAAGCGATGCACACGCACCTGGCCATCCACGTGATGTAAAAGAAAACGTGATTCATCAGACCAGGCCACCTTCTTCCATTGCTCCGTGGTCCAGTTCTGATGCTCACGTGCCCACTGTTGGCGCTTTCGGCGGTGGACAGGGGTCAGCATGAGCACCCTGACTGGTCTGCGGCCCTGCAGCCCCATACGCAACAAACTGCGATGCACTGTGTATTCTGACACCTTTCTATCAGAACCAGCATTAACTTCTTGAGCAATTTGAGCTACAGTAGCTCATCTGTTTGATCAGACCACACGGGCCAGCCTTCGCTCCCCATGTGCATCAATGAGCCTTGGCTTTAATTAATCTTTGATTTATACAGTGAAATATGCAATGTTATTTTACATTTGATTACTATATTTAATTTCTGTACCTACATTTATGCCTACCTGAATAACCCGAAAAGCTCTGTTTATTTTTTTTGTGTTTGCTCAATTGTATTTATTTGTGCTGTTGCTTATTTGTTCTTATTTTCTTTATTTTTATTTGACAGTAGTCCTTTTTGCCCTGAATATAGTACATACCAAACTGTATGGAAACCGTGATCCTAAAACCATGATACAAACCGAACTGTGAGGAATTTGAATATATAAAAATAAATTTTATATATATATATATCATTCGTGTATCATTCGTTCAGTCGTTTTTTGATTTAATATTGAAAGTAGAAAAATGAGAAAACAGCTCGTTTTTCGTTTTTTCATTTTTTCAGAAAAACAAAAAAACGAAATTTCGGCTTGATTTTTCGTTTTTCGTTCAGCGGTAGAAAAATGAATAAACGATTGAATATTCGATTTCTACACGTGGGCGGGAATTATACGCCCCTTTCTGCTGATTGGTCAGCCGAAGATCAAACTATTCCGTCATCAGTTCTTCCTACTGCTACAGCTGTACGGATTCTTAACGCGTTTATTGCAACACATTCTCATCAAACAACCAGACTAACGAATGGCTCGACACAACCCGTACCGGGGCAGAGCCTAGACAGGGCTTTCTTCTGTGTAGATAAAAATTCACCTCTTTGCATCAGCTGGCAGGATATATGACGGCTGTCATAGCCTATCTTAGTTAAGTAAATAAACTATATAAATATTTTAAACCCAAATATAAAAAGGAAAGAATAATGCGTTGCAGTTAGACAACCGGAGAACAACAGAGATATTAAAATACATACTCTTATTTTATGATTTGTGCCTTGTGTTTTATTAAAATTGATTATAATTGATATCTTAAAAGGATGCTTGTGCGCAGCGCAAGCTGCTGCACACTCGTACACAGGACTGCAACACAAGATTTTAATCAAAGCCTGTAATAACTTGCCATTTCGGTTTGTTTCTCACCAGAGCGCTTGGAATATATGGCACGAGTTGCATATATGGATTATTTTACGACATATTTGCAAAAAAAAAAAAAAAAAAAAAAAAAAAAAAAAAAAAAAGGCAAATGCGAGCAGGACATTTGTGTGTGTGTGTGTGTGTGTGTGTGTGTTCCGAAAAAAGAAGGTAATAAGCAGAACAACATCAAGGTAGTTACCCTAGTTCACACAGTTCCAATAAATTGCGATGGGTTAAATAACTAAATAAGCAGATAAACGCACCAGTCAGACGCAGACCATTGAAGTGTTCAGGAAATACGCAGCAGTTATTACTTTGAATTTATTTCATATTGAGTATTAGTGAATTTGCCTACACCAAAATAAATGTCCAATGACCCCCTTATAATTAGGCTATAACAGTGATTAAGCCCAAAGTTAATGTGGATGGGGGTAATGAACACAATATATAGCTATAATGCATACTATGCATTTTGTAATAATACAGCACATTTTATAATTGACCGTATTTGCCAGAAAAGTTGCACGGAGTGTAAGTCACATGAGACAGAAACACGAGAACGTTGCATTGTAACTGCATTTTATTATTAGCCTACATTCAGAAGTAGTATAAAACATCGGTAACATTAACATTAACATTATAAACACTATTTAACATGTAGGCTATACATATTTTACTTCCCCTCACTGTATGACAAATCCTTAAATGAATGGTATTTAGAAAACAAGAAGAATAAAAAAAATATAAGTAGCCATATAATAAAAATATACATAGAAGCCTATATAAAAATATATTGTGCCATTTATTACAAAAAACATTTATTTTAAACACCAAGCCTAAATTAATTTGTTTAAATTGAAACTGTATCGACGTTAGGCTCGTGCATCTCTTATTCGATCCAAAGTTTCCATATCTGCAATGTAACATTTGGATGCTATTATAGGCTACTATTTATGTAAAGAAGGCTTCATACTTCAGTCGAGTCCCATACGCATATAGGCTAAACTGGCATCTTCACATGCAGATATATGAGTTTGGAATAACAGCAAGTACTGACTGGCACAGCCTTAATATTGTACAATAGACAAATTAAATTAAGCAGAATAACTTTTTAATATGTTTGGTTTTATTTTGATAATGATAATGAACAGGCTGCGATGTCAAGTTAGCAATGCCAGAACTGATATGTTAGCCTATGTGAGCGCGCGAGGCGCCATCACTTGGATTTTTTCCTCATTCGAAACAGTAAAATGTTTATTTTGTTTGTGTACATTCAAAATTACTACAAAATGTCATGCCTTTGAAAAATAAAGAAAACAACAGGATGCGCTGCTTTAGCGCGTCTCGGTCTCCTTGAACATCTTTCTGGCGCACACCACAAACATGAACTAAATACAGCGAATACTGGACGTGCCTACTTTAAAAAGTAAACATTTCGATTATTTGACGTTAAATGCTTTATATAAGTCACTTTGGAATAAATCATGATAAAAAAAATTCCGTGACTTTACAGTCCGGAAAGTACGGTAGGATGTAGCAAATTATTTCGCGGACCCCCTGGCACTTTGCTGGTCTACACAGAAGAAAGCCCTGTCTAGGCTCTGCCCCGGTACGGGTTGTGTCGAGCCATTCGTTAGTCTGGTTGTTTGATGAGAATGTGTTGCAATAAACGCGTTAAGAATCCGTACAGCTGTAGCAGCGCAGGACTTTTATTCTGCTGTGCGGAACTGAGGAAGAACTGATGACGGAATAGTTTGATCTTCGGCTGACCAATCAGCAGAAAGGGGCGTATAATTCCCGCCCACGTGTAGAAATCGAATATTCAAACTGTTTATTCATTTTCTACCTCTGAACGAAAAACGAAAAATCAAGCCGAAATCTCGTTTTTCTGAAAAAATGAAAACGAAAAACGAGCTGTTTTCTCATTTTTCTACTTTCAATATGAATTAAAAAAACGACTAAACGAATGATACACGGATTTTTAATAAACAATGTTGGAATATTTTAATTACTGGTATACAAGTACAACAAGCTTGTACACATGCTCGTAAGTTGGCGTAAACATAAGAACATTTGCACATTGTTTTTACCTTTATACCTAAATGCATCTCAAGCCACTAAAGCACACTAAAACGGAGCAAGAACGCTTAAAAAGGCATTTATGAGACTCATATCAGTCATTTGCATTTGATTACACAAGGACTCATCAGACTGAAAATACACTGACTCACATAGACGCGTGTGGGATCAAAGGGGCATTCATTTGTGATGCTGTACAAACTCATGTTGGCAGGCAGGTCGCAGTGGGCAAACAGATTCTCCCCGTCCAGATATATGGCCCTCACTGTAGCAAAACTGATTCCCACTGCAGAGGCGGCACCCAAAAGAGTAGCCAGGACACTCACAACTAGTAGAAACCAACTCTGCAACAAAGACAGAATGTGTTCAGAAATGAATAATACATGAATACTCTATTTTGTTCTATAGAAAGACTTGTTTTAAAGTGAATGTTTTGCAGTGGCAGCAAATAAACCTCATAAATAGCAAAAATACATAAATAACAAATGCGATCATAACAAAAAGGACAGGATTGACTGTGCGCATGTCTACTCACCAGCAGCTGGTTTTTCTTGTTCTTTGAGAGAACAATAGCTGAGATTCCACCAATAATTGCCTGCAAGTTATAACATGGTCAGATGTATGAAATACAGTGTGGATTCATTCAGTGGAAGGGGTGAGTTTAAAGTTCCAATGAACACACCTGGTTATTAACACCTGGTTTTTAACCACTATGCATTATGCATCATATACCACATCACTGGCAACTGGATAATAAATCACAAACAAAATCCAATGTGCATAACAGAAATGTGTAGATATTAAAGCAAAATGTTACAGTTTTGAGGACCAACATACCATGAGTCCTGCCACAAGAGCAATGACATTGGAGATGGGGTAGACAAGTTTCCGGTTCCAAGTGAACACCTTTATGTGTCTGAGCACAGCTCCGTGTACCAGTGCCCCCAACAAGAAGTTCACATGACCAACCAGCACCAGTCCCAAACCCATCTTCATCAGGATCTTGTCATCCTTCAGACTGCCACAACAAAGACCTACAGCAAACACACACAATGTCAAGCAACCATAAACATGGAAACAGTGGTTCATTGAAGATAAAAGGACCAGACACCAAATCATCAGATAAACTAAACGTCAAGGAACTATGTGCACGATGAAATCCAGATGAACTTGAGACTACAGTCATTTTTCATGAGCCATGACTTCACTGAAAAGCAAGGGAGGTGATGAAATGCTGTCAGATGTAATGGAGGTTTCCACACCTGAATTCCCATGACTTGTGCATGACACTTCCATTTTTAAAAATCAGAGCAATTTTAGCCAATTAAATATTTTAGACCTGTGAATAAACGAATGAAGAAAGAAATGAAGGAAATAATGAATTAAATATTTATTATATGATATTATAAATATTAAATCACAATTAAAAGTTTTCTATGACCGTGTTCCAACTATACGGTTTAATTTACTACAGCTTTGGTGGTAAATCTAGACTGTACTGTGCACTTTCTCCCAGGTTATAATACTATCCACACAAAAAACACCCACTGTATTGCACATGTAGTTAAATTGTTATTTACTCAACTTCATGTTGTTGCAAACCTGTATTACCTTTTTTTCCTTTTATGGTACAATAAATTAAAAATGTTCGTCATTGTTATTTTACATACATAACAAATAAATGGTGATCGAAAATGTCAATCATCAAGAGGGATGTAAACCCATCATTAGCGACACCGCCAATTAGGCTACCTGCTTATTTACTGTAAATAAACAAACAAATTTGATACAATTATCTGATTTTACTGCTGATTAAAAATATGTTATTGACAAGCGGTCTCTTACATTTTAGTCTTTTTTCAAGTGTGGAGGAGCTGTACTTGCATGACTGCAAATCGCAAGAGTTTGGATCGGGTTTGGAGCAATTGTATGGCTTCAGAAGACTTGACGTGGACATCAGTGTTGGGAAGGTTGCTTTGAAAACGTAATAGGTTACAGATTACAAGTTACCCTATCTAAAATGTAATAAGCAGTGTAACTATTTCAATTACTTTATTAAAGTAAAGTAACTGATTACTTTTCTATTTTCCAGCACTGGAACACATTTTTATTACTCGCCATGGTGGCAACTCTCAGACAGGTTACAGCCTAAAGCTTTCAGCGGCAATGTGGATTGATGTAATTGGCAGAAGTGGTGCACTGCATACAAGAGAACCAATCAAAAGCATCAGAATAGCATCACTTTACTAAATGGCCTTTAAATGGCAGGAGGCATTGTGCACATCAAAAACAGGCAAAGCAACAAATTAATATTATTCAACATATCCAAGGTTTTTACAGAAAATATTCAGATGTAACCCCCTTTGTAACTGTTAAAATTTTCATAAGTACCTGTAATTTAATTACATATTTTCTCAGCAAATGTAACTGTTTACAGCTACATTTATTTTGTAATTAAATTACGTAATCTAGTTACATGTAACTAGTTACTCCTCAACACTGATGGACATCTATATCCATATGGACTACTTTACTTCTATGGTGTTTTTGCTTTTATGCTCGACATTTTCAGTTAACATTAATAGGCCTAGTGGTGCATGGAAAATATAATATTTATTAATTTGTGCTCCACAGAAGAAATAAAGTCCTACTATGGAAGGACATAAGGGTGAGTAAATGATGACGGAATTTCATTTTTTTGTGAAATATCGCATTCACAAGTGTTTTTATAATAACTTTCATTAAAATAAAAACATCACATGATATATAACACATACATAGCAGAAATCAAATCTTCCACAACATAAATCCATAAACAATCTATAAGACATCAGGTCCGAAATAAACATCGAAAAGTTCTTCATGTTATAGGCTACTTGTTCAGAAATACTTCCATTACATCCGTTGAAATGCCGACTCATTACATTCAGCGCGACTTTTATATGACAGAGCAGAGAGTGCTGTGAATATGTATTATCAAGATAAACATGACCACACCCGGACCACGCTAGCGAGCCTGTTCATATAGGCTACTCCCACCACATGAAATGAGCACTTTGCTTATGTAAATGATGCCCAACTCACCCGAATTCACCATCCTGAAGTCCTTCTTTCAGATTAAGTCATAATTAAAGGTTTAACATGTTGACGGATCTTCTCCTCTTACCGTGCCTCTCAGGCTGTCTTCCTTCTTCCCGTTCACCTGCGTGCATGGCCACTCCCTCTCCGCCCGTTCACCTGTGCTGATCCTGACCGCCCGACAAGTGTCGCTGTCAACCTGCATGGAGTTTATAGTCTCCAAGTCCTCTCATCAGACTGTTAATGTTTTTGAACACTTTTCTGGTCATTGCAGCCTTCGATGTGCTTTGTATTTTTAATTAACACTTTACAATAAGGTTTCATTAATTAACATTAGTTAACTAACATGAACTAACCATGAGCAATACATTTGTTACTGTATTTGTTAATCTTTGTTAACGTTAGTTAATAAAAATACAGCTGTTCATGGTTTGTTCATGTTAGTTCACAGTGCATTAACTAATGTTAACAAGATTTTAATAAAGTATTAGTAAATGTTGAAATTAACATAGATAAATAAATGCTTTATAAGTACAGTTCATTATTAGTTCATGTTAACTAATGTAGTTAACTAATGTTAACTAATGAACCTTATTGTAGTGTTACCCTTAAAGTTTGTAATTTAGCCTACGTGATTCAGAATTTATATAATTTTATATAAATATATTATATAATATATATATAAAATGTAGGCCCTATATAGAGCATATATATATATAACAATATAAATCTTTACTATCACTTTTTAACAAATTAATACATCCTTGCTGAATAGAAGTATCAATTTCTTTCAAAAAAAGAAAGAATAAAAATACTGACCCCAAACTTTTGAACGTTATAGCCTAGTGTATATTGTTACAAAAGATTTCTATTTGACATAAATGCTGTTCTTTTTTTTAACTTTTTATTTATCAAAGAATCAAAAGTATCATAGGTTTTAAAATAATATTAAGCAGCACAGCAGTTTCCAACATTGTTAATAAATCAGCATATTAGATGATTTCTGAAGGATCATGTGAAACTGAAGACTGGACTAGGGATTAGTTTCGAGTTGCTAAAACCAAACCAATCAATTCAGGCTTTGTTGGTCCCATGATGCTAATCATCAACTTTTTCTGTCAACTCAGGCTTTGATCCTGAGTTTAGGAGTTTAGCTGTGACATCAGTAGTGAACAGCCAATCACATGCTGTGGAACAGTAAAACTGTGATTCACTTCTTGCGAGAGAAGCAGCACAATTCACTTCCCTCTTCTGCAGAATATTACATGATTGAAAAATATTAAGAATTTAAACAAATTTACACAACAAGAAGAAAAGAGCTGTCTATGAAAGAGGACAACTTAAACAAAAATCTTACCACGTCAGTACAAGTAAAAGTTATGAAGTTAGTTTAGTTGATATAGATATAGAGAGAATTGAACATTTAAGCTCACATGTAGTCATTTTTATAGATTTATTTATTGATTTTAAAGCTTATTTGTATGACATTTATATAGGCTATTTATATTTATTTTAACTAAGTGCCTGTTAATGATTGATTAACTAAAATTATACATGTGTAATTGATTAAGGGTATAACAATTACATAAATGATATCTAAATCTTTAAAAATTATTATTATAAATAAGCATTGTTAAAAGCCAGACGCTTTTAAAAGCCATTTGCTATGTAGTGACCTTTAATTTGGAGTAGAAACAGGGGGAGTGACTTTACTGCATCAGAGATGTGACCCTTTGCTCACAGCTGATTGGTCCAATTTCAGTTTGAGATCTCTTACCTGGAACATAACCTGCCCCAGAGCAGGTTAGCTGTGGAGTAAGTTACTATGGAGATGAACACTGCTAAAAGCCAAACCACTTTAATGGTACCTAAAACCCAGGATTAGCACAAAGTAAGCTTAAACATATCTGACTAGCCAGCTAAACCAGCTTCATGGTATAGGCCCCTGGAGTAATGATGCTGAAAATTCAGCTTTGCATGAGAGAAATACATTATTATTTTAAATTATAATAATATTTCACAATATTACTGTTTTTTCTGTATTTTTGATCAAATAAATGCAGGCTTGATGAGCATAAGAGACTTCTTTCAAAAACATTATAAATAGTAATGTTTCCAAACTTTTGACAGGTAGGCTAATATATAGGCTATACTAATCTTGGTGGGTTTGCTGGATCTATTAACATTTATTTGAAGAAAAACAATGAAAAATAAGGTTTAGTTTTAATTTATGAATGATCAAATTGTTATTTACTTTTGAAAATGCTGTCTAGCTTATTCAAAACAGTCAAATTTAAATAAACCAAAGATTTTATGAATCTGATAGAGAAAAATAAAGAAACCCAATCAGTAGTCAGCATTGATGAGTTGATGAGGTAAACCTGAACACCTGGACTTGATAAGCTGACTCTCATTAATGCAGGAACCTGCACATTACAAACCTCCTCTCAGCTTGAGTTTATAGGAAGGGCTGTAAGACAAAGAAAGTTGCTGTGTAAATTACTCTGCACTGGTTTTCTCTCAGATCAAAACTATTGGATTGGGATGGCGGTGATTTTTGTCTTCTGTTGCGCTATAGTGTGTCTAGCGCTGCCTGTTACATCTAACAGGAATGATTTTAATGAGCACTTATCAGCGTACTTACCTGGGATAGTACAGGATGTCTGGCATGTTTCTGATTTTCCTGGAATTGCAGTAGATGGACACTTCTTGAATGAAATTCCTCAGCGTTACACTTTTGATGGGTTTGCATCGGGTTTCCCAATGCCATATGATATACAGGGTCTACTGGAGAGAAGAAAACGCTTTTCATTAAGGATCATGAATGGTATATCATTTAAAATACTCTTTTTAATCGTATTATACATAGTTGGTGTCTTACTGTCTAATATTTGTTTTGCTTTAGCATCTTGGAGTGGTCCAGCAGATACTAATGTGTTCCTCAAAGGAGAGCCGTTGTATCTGCAGGTGTCTGTCTCGCCTAACCCTGGTCAACAGCTTTATGTCCAGTCCTGCCATGCTTCCTCCTCTCCGAACCCTGTTGACAAACCTGACGTCGCCCTTATCATTAACAAAGGGTAGATCAACTCAACAAACATTGTTTTCTATGCACTTGCTCCCTGAAATAACTTGACCTTCATTTTTGTTTACCAGATGTGTGGCCTCCAAAGAGTCCTTGGTGAAGTTTGTGTTGCAGCGGAGTGACCGAGTCAATTTGGTGGTTCGTACGTCCAGTTTAAAGTCTTCTGAGGTGAGTGTTCATTCCCAGTTAGGATTATTACAGTCCTACAAACTGACAATAGCTTGATTTGTAATGCTCTCCTGTTTGCTTTAGAGTTATCTTCACTGCAGAGTCTATCTTTCTGATGTGGGTCTGACCTCTGTCACTAAATTCTGCAACTACAACAAGCTCAAATCAAGGTAAGCGTTTGAATCCGATCGTACTCGTTTTGTCTTTGTCCTAATGGGCTTTTGGACCTTTTAAAAAAAATACTTTTGTTCTTTTCAGATGGGTTGACCTGGGTGGCCAAACCTCCGTATGTGATTGTTGTGGGAAAAGGTGCAGAAGCTTGGAGCATGCAGAACTTCCTGGTTAGTATAGTGACATGAGCTGGAACTCAAATGAGCAAAAAAGGACCCATGTCAGGGGTCAAGATTAAGGATGGCCTGCTGAGAGTTTTAGACCAGTTGACCGTATCGCTTGCCATTTTGGTTTAATTTTACGTTTCCTCTTTTAAAAATTCTTTCCAAACTTACTTTCTGAGGCATTGTTACAGATTATGGTGCTGTCTCAAGAGAAGCTGCTAGCTGGCTAATTCTGTTGTGAAAATTACTTAAGTAATAATGCCTTAGAACCAAGCAGTAATGTTTTGCGTGTAAACACCTTTATGAAGGTGTCTATAGTTATACTTTAATTTCCAGCCTGTTGATATTGATATTATTATTATTATTATTATTATTATTATTATTATTATTATTATTATATATATATATTTTTTTTTTTTTTTTTTGTAAATACTAAAGTTATTCACAAAATATGAAAGTGTATTATGTGAATAACTTTGTGACTGGAAGAACTTAAATATTTCTGTTACACTTTACGAGGTCTCATTTGTTGGGCCTAAATGAACTAAAATTAACTATCAATTAGTGTACAGCATTTATTAATCTTTGGTGATGGTTAAAAATACAATTCTACGTTGCTCATATTAGCTCACAGTGCATTAACGTGAAACGCGTGGTTTTGAAAATCTGTTAGTAAATGTTGAAACTACATTTAAAGGGTTAGTTCACCCAAAAATGGAAATTCTCATTTTAAATATTCACTCATGTCGTTCCAAACCTGTAAGACCTTCGTTCATCTTCACAACAAATTAAGATATTTGAAATCTGAGAGCTCTCTGACCCCTCTGCAATTTAGTTACCACTTTCAAGGCCCAGAAAGGTAGTAAAGACATTGTTAAAATGGTCCATGTGACTACAGTGGTTCAGCGGGCTATGTGTTGGCTAGCTCCTGTGTCTGCATCACACGCATCCGTTGTGGGGCTCACGTGAACTGCGTTGGCCAATACAGAACTGGCGTTCTGATGTAAAACCCAGAAGCACTGCGGTTACAATGTAAACAGTGTAGGAGATTGACACAGAAGAGAAGTTGAATAAATTGGTTATTTATTTTTTTTATGAACAAAGTATTCTTGTGGCTTCATAAAATTAAGGTTGAACCACTGTAGTCACATGGACTATTTTAAAGATGTCTCTACTAACTTTCTGGGCCTTGAAAGTGGTAATTAAATTGCTGTCTATGAAGGGGTCAGAAAGTTCTCGGATTTCATCAAACATCTTAATTTGTGTTCCAAAGATGAACGAAGGTCTTATGGGTTTGGAACGACATGAGGTTGAGTTTTAAAAAAACAAAACAGATTCATGTGAACAAAGGGAACCTTATTTTGATACTAATATTTCTAGCTAATACCAAGAAGCTTTGCTAGTGATTTTAAATCGCTCATTCACTAAGTATTAGCGCTACTGAGGGCCAACAGAAAAATGCTTGAGCCCTGTATGTTTTCATTTGAAATGAACCTCCACCGTTTCTGTTACAGTTTCTCTAGACCTGAGTGCAGTAGTGAGCACCGGCCTGCTAATTATTAAGGATCAGCAAGTTGAACCACAGGCCACATTGCTGTCAGACTACAGTGCTACCAAGTCCAACCCTACAACCAGTAACTTGTCTGATAAAAGATGGATCATGGCAGGTGCCTCTTTCTCTGGGAGTTCAATGCAAAACACTGGCAATGTCTCCCCCTGGCCTGTCCAGCCTGGTTTTGGAGGTCTGGTTATCATCAGCCAGGGACTAGGAGGGGATTTATCAGTGTGGCAACCAGACATGATGGAGCTTGAGTTGCCACCTGTGGTGCAAGTGGAAGTTGATTATCCAGAAAATCCTGCTGTTGATGTAACCCTTCAAAGTGATGAACCCTTTAGAAAGCTGAAACCAGATGAAAGCACTTTTGAGACGAGTCCGATGGTTGCTATAGATGAAGAAAAAGCTAAAGTAGAAGCTGTGGATTCACATGATGTTGCAGAGGACAGATTGGGCATGTGGCATCTTAATGACGTTGCCCATAAGATCCAGGGAAAACCTATTGTGACTGAAGTGCCTCACCTAGAGCAGCCTCAACTCAATCTTGACTCTGAACTTGACTTTCCTTCTAATGCCCAATCACTGGTCAACCCTACACCAGATAAGCTCTCAGAGAGTGCTGAGGATAAAGATGAGGTTGTTTTCAGACATGCTGAGATGGTCTTTAAAAGCTCTAAAGGAGCCAAATTATTGGTGCCGGTTCTCTACTCTAAACTAAGTCTGAAACGAGCAGCAGATGGATCCAGCTCTCTCAATTATGAAGAACAGAAAAGGCCCAGCATAAGAAAACAACAGGGTGACAAGACTCGCCAATTAGAGAGGGATGGTGAGAAAAGACAAAGAGATGAGCGGATGGAGGATGTCTCTGAAATTAAAGGTCTGGTTTCATCCCTATTAGATCAACTGAAGTCAATTGGCTGGTGATTTGATTAAAGGTCCAGCAGTGACCTGTTTTCTATCATGCTTTTGGTGTGAAGTGATTTACTGAAATTTCAACCTGAATAAAAGCTTTTTTTTTTTGGCATTTATGTTTCTTTGTCATTTTATAACTACCTGGATTTTCAGGACATACAATTTAGGGTTTTACATGAATTCGGGTAGGAAAAGTGACTTCTAAATGGTTATCATATGGGTGCTTGGTAATAATTTTTTTTTTTTTTTTTTTTTTTTTTTTTAATATATGGAGAAATGTAGGCTAGCTTGTTTCAATTTTCACATGGCTCTTTTATTACCCTAAAAAGCAAACCCTAAAGGTTAGTGTTTATCATCTTGACGTTACTTGTCATAAAGGACCACTTTATTTAATGTACAAATTCTCAATGACCTCAAGTCCACTTTAACCTTGAAAGTACTTTGCAAGTCTTTGCATTGTCACCGTATGTCAGATGTTATTCTTTATCAGTTACTTGTTTTGCCTTGCTTTTTTCACTTAGTTCTTGCACTAATGCTCAACCTCACTGTAAAAAAAAGAAATGCTGCCTTATACAGACAAGTTGATTTGACAAGTCATTTCAACGTAAAGGTGCATTGTGTAAATTCTTACATTTTTCCAGTAGTGAGGTTGCGAATTGCAACTGCTCACCCATCTGTTTTGAAGTACACTGGTAGAAGCTACAGTGACTGACACAGGACAAAGATGTCGTTGTCTGAGACAGCAGAGAGTAGCTAGCGCTCTGTAGAGCAGTTTGTCCATTTAGGGCTACTGTAGAAACATGGCGGTGCAAAATGGTGACTTCACTGTAAGGGAACCTGCAGTGTATGTAGATAGAAGTGGCTCATTCTAAGGTAATAAAAACATAACGGTTTATGTAAGGTCTTTATACACCATTGAAAACAGTTATATTGCATTTCTGTCAATAGATCCTCATAAATATTACACACTGCACCTTTAAGTTATTAAACTGACTTAAATGGGTTGATTCTTGTATAACTTATTTAAAAATAAAGCTGAAAATTGCTTAACTTGAGTTAAAGTAATATAAACTTGTTTACATTTACAGGAAAATATAAATAACTGCAAATGTCAAGGTTGGTTTTCTTTTTCTGATGTGCAAATTTGGCAAACCATAACATTAATAAAATATCCTTATATGTGGAGTTTCATTATTTTTATTTATAAATCTTTATGATTCAATGAATGTTTGTCATTATTTTGAAAATGACCCATGTTCATGTAAAAGAAACCTTGTGCTGTAGACTGCTGCACCCAGATGTCGCTGTTCCTTGTTGAATGTGCTGTCATGTACACCGCATGCTCGGAGCGCATTTTTTTCCTGTTATCCCGAGTGCGACCCTGGCTGCTATTTCCTCCGCTCGAGCTATAAAGTGCCCGTGCATTTCCCACGCACCCTCTTTCCCCGGCCACCACACCGTGAGTGTATAACTCACTGTTCTTCAGTACCTTTAAAAAAAACAAAAAAAAAACATAAAAAATACAAAATACCGAAAACCTCAAAAAATAACTACTTTAAAACAAACAACGTTTTTTTTTTAAAGGGCAATTTTTATTTTTTTTGTTTTTTAAAAGACAAGGTCTCGAACTACCCAGACGATTTCTGAAGCCAGTTCCTCTCGACCGGACTCCATATGCTGTAGCTGTCAGTGCTACCGACATCGTTTATTTGGAGAGTAGCGTAAAAGTTTAATAGACTAATTTGTCCCTCTGGTTCTAGGACACTCTTTACGCACTGTCATTTCAGCACTAGACAAAACACACGAGCTCAGAGGCTTGGACGACACCGAGACATGAACGCAGCGACCGCGGGGAGTTATCCGATGGCTTCTCTCTATGTGGGCGACCTGCACCCTGATATCACGGAGGCTATGCTGTATGAGAAATTCAGTCCGGCCGGCCCGGTGCTGTCCATCCGCGTGTGTCGGGATATGATCACGCGGCGCTCGCTGGGCTATGCCTACGTCAACTTCCAGCAGCCTGCGGACGGTAAGACATGACAGACGGCGCCCTGTCGTCCTGGATGACTTTAAACGTGATGCACAGAGCTGTCAGAATAACGGGAATAATGTGTCATGCTTTGTGCGTAAATGTAGGTACACTGGAGGTGATATGTAGCGTGCGCGCTTGCACTCTCTCCTGTGCGCTGTTGTCACATGTATTTCTGAGTTACCCAAAGCACTCTGTTCTTCACTCCTCTGCTATAACCATCTTTAACATATTAAAGAGACCGCATTATTCTCCTAATATGGCCTATTGTGTGAAAGTCAGGGTTTAATGACTGTGGCTGTCACACCGCATTATGTCCAGCCATTATGGCAAGCTGCTTTAACATTTTCCTTTTAACTAACTAGTATCTTTTTATGTTAGACTATATATATATATATATATATATATATATATATATATATATATATATATATATATATATATATATATATTTTTTTTTTTTTTTTAAATAATTATAAAGTAATTAACACTAGATTTTGTTTCATTTCTGTTTTCAAAAATTGTCTTGAATCTATTAAATCTGTCACTTATTCAGATATTACGTGTTCATATAGTCACACTTTCAATAGTGATAAGAACCTATTCCATTGTTATTAGCAAATATATTCCAGTTGTTGTTGCTGATACCTTTTCCAGTTTAACTATCCATAAGATACTAGTACTTTTTAATAACTATACCAATAGTTACAATATCTATTCCAATTTTATGTTATTACTAGTATTTAGGCTATTTTACTAGTATTTTACTTTTTAGTACTATTTAAAAAGTAAAAGCAAAGTACTAGCAATTATTTATGTCACTATAATATTTATTAATACTACTAGTGTTTTATGTAAAAAGTAAAAATAAAGTAGCAATTATTTCTTAATATACAATATCTAATAGTTATTATATGGCGCTATCAATACCAAGGTCATAGGTTTGATTCCCAGGGAATGCATGAACCAATAAATGTGTACCTTCAATGCAATGTAAGTCGCTTTGGATAAAAGCATCTGCCAAATGTAATCCATTCCAGGTTTATTCATCAGTTGCCTATAGTAACATAAAATAGATGTTAAGACATTGCTGAAATTAACCAGTGTCTAAGGAAGATTTTGTTGCCATAATCACACTTGGTTTGCTTACTAAGGGATTTGTAAAGCACTAACAATATACATTGTGAAAAGCACCATACAAATAAACTAAATTGCTTTTAAAGGAACAAATATTAAATCAGCTTGCTATAAAATTACAAGCTGTATCATTTTCCTTGTCCTGAAGTAATATCATCACTTAGTGATACAAAGGTTAAATATGCAGCATGGCATGTATGAATGAATCATTTATGCCAAGCACCCTGGGTAGGACTGATATTTTGTTCTGTTGAGTTTGCCTAGTCTTGTCTATTCCTGGAAAACATCAAGTTACTAAGAAAAACATTCAAACATTCTTTTCAAGTTCTTCCTTAAAATAATGGAAAAATTGTGAACATTTTAACGTAAAAGCTCAAGACTCAATGGAGCTTAATTATAGTCTATAATCAGAATAAAGAACTAGACTAGAATTGAATGCTTGACCCACATAGTCAAAGTGGCCTAAATCTACCATAAACCTTGATATGAGACATTCTACACAGAAGCAAACCTGAACATTAGGATACCTCAATTTTTTTAGAGCTCTGACAAACACTAGGGGAATGGTGCTAGTGTGTGTATATGTGTGTGTTAGCCCACATTTTGCAACCTGGCATGACCTATTTGTGCTATTTAAAGTGTCAGGAGGGGATAATACCATTGTGGAGCACCTTCAGCTTGATTTCACAATCTAATGATTCAAACGAGACAATAATAAGTGTTAACTGGCCATTTTTGTTCATTTTTTGTCCTGTCCTTCCTACATTTTAAGCAACCTGCCCAGTTTTACAACTTTTAAGCAACATACTAAATATGTTTTTTTTTTTTTTTTATTTGTTACTGAGTTAATAGTCTTCAGGGTAAACATTTGTTCAATCAGCTCAAAATATGCAATAGGCCTAATGAATTAATGTACATTACTGTTCAAAAGTTTGGGGTCGGTGCATTTTTTTTAAAGGTTTTTGAAAAAAGTCTCTTATGCTCACCAAGGCAGCATTTATTTGATCAAAAAAAAAAAAAAATCAGTAATTCATTTTCATTAAAAAATCAGAGTTTGCATGGATCTGAATTATCTGTCTCCTGTGCTAAACGCTTGATTCTGTCCTCTTTTTGACAACACAAAGGTTAAAAGGTCAGAGCTGAACTCACCCACCTCCATTTTGAAACTCAGAATGGCAACTGATAATCAACATGTTTACATATAAGAGACACGAGCGGTTGGTGACCACTCTAGGATGTACATTTCAAAGACTTGAGATTGTATTGCGCAAGTTTTTGCACAGTGTGTCAGTACAATAGTGCATTACAACATGCAAATGCCTGGCAAATGTGCTGTTCACGCACTGTTCGGTTTTCAGCATGCAACAGCTGCATTTGTAAACAGTTGCCGGCACTGGTAAGCTTCAGCCACACACATTCCAGTGTCTCAGCCCCATCAATGGACACAGAGCCTTGAACACATGCTGCCTGCCAGCACATTGCTCAAAGGACCCAAGACTGCTAAATATAGTGCCAGTGAGGGCTGCCTGCACTGTGCCTGTCTTTTCTGAGAGGTGCTTTGAAGAAACGGGCAGACAGGCAAATTTATGGGACAGCCACACCACGCTTCTTATTCTGTTTTATACAGTGATGACAGCTTACTACTGATATTGTCTATTACTTTGACAACAATATGCTGTCAGTGCATGTGCATTCTAACTAATAATTTAAAATTGTCAAGAAATATAACTAAAAGTTTTGCTTAAAACCAGAAATCGCTACATTGGTGTTAAAAAAGGTTGTGTATTAATGTCCTGTGTTGGCTGAAAGTTATTTGCAGTGGTCTCTCTCTCTCTGGATGATCCCACCAGCTCTGAACTCCATGTTCAATACAATTACACTGCAAACTGCTGAGGGCAGCAGACACAAGGCTGCTCCATTTTGTTCACCAGACATTTTTAGTGCTTAGTGTGTGCGTATGTAGGGGGGAGAGCGATGAGGAACAGAAAGAGAGAGAATCACACGATTTAAACAGATATATGTGCCTAGAATTGCGCTTTACTCTACCATCAGTCCACGTCAATAATGAAAGACATTTAGCTTAAACAGTTTTTTGTGTATTTGAGTCGATGTGTTAAAATAAGGAAATTCTTATATTGAAATTCTTATAAATACAAAAAAATTAACAGATCTTATCATCTTAAAATATCTAGGCAGTAGCACCTCAACAGTCATTACTGTATTATTCATTATTAGACTACAGTTTCATGGGGCTCTCTATGATCTGCTAGCATTAGCACAGGCTCAGCTAACAAGCTTATTTGAGGTGGTTAATATGTTTGAGTATCTCAACAAGTTCAATAATTAAATTAAGATCTTTATTGTCACTGTACATGTTCAGTGAAACTCTGGTGGAGCAACCTCCAGATGCCAATACACTATACAACATTATACAATATAATGTAATAAAACCACAAAGACAACAGATGTTCATTACACAATAAATAGGACATTAAACTATCTATCTATCTATTCTAATTCAGAGACTTATTTTGGTTAAGGCATGTCTTAATCCTCTAATAATTGTTAGTAATTTAAGTGCTGAGGTAGAGAGCAGAGATGTCTTATGTCTCATGTTTATGTGGTTTCAGCGGAGAGAGCTTTGGATACAATGAACTTCGATGTGGTCAAAGGAAAGCCGATCAGAATCATGTGGTCACAAAGAGATCCATCACTTAGGAAATCTGGGGTTGGAAACGTCTTCATAAAAAATCTGGACAAGTCCATTGACAACAAAGCCCTGTACGATACCTTCTCGGCTTTCGGAAACATCCTGTCCTGCAAGGTGAGGAGTGACTTTTATATCTTTGAAGCTGAAAAAACTAATTGATACATTAAAGGGGTCATGAACTGCATTGTTTTATTGTTTTATAATGTTTCCTGTGCTGCACTTATAATGTTAGTATAACTTTTACATAAAAAATTGACATAATTTAGAAAACAAAAGAAGATCTCAGCAGCTATCTGCTTGGTTACAAACATTCTTCCAAATATCTTCCTTTGTGTTCAGCAGAACAAATAAATGTATACAGGTTTGGAACAACTTGAGCGTGACTAAATGATGACAGAATTTTCATTTTTGGGTGAACTATCCCTTTAACTAATCGTGAAAAGTGTTGATTATAGCATTATATTTAAATCTATGGCATTGTATTTAGATGGTGGCATGAAAGGTTGCAGTGATGATAGAGCACTGTAGCCGATCGCAGACATGTTGAGCTCATGAATGCAACGATCTCGTCATTGCAACTCGATTTCTGCATACTAACGAATTCTTTGATCATAACTAACAGTGCAAACACAATGTAAATAAGAGATTTGTTGATTAGTACGGGAGTTTTGCCGCGAGTCCAGAACTACGTCACTGATAAACTCGCACTGTTTGATTGACAGCTCCAGCGGCTGCAACGGCAGCATTCTTTGATCGCTTTCTATATATATAATTTAATCACAGTTTGAATAACAGATTGTTTTCATCCTACTAAGAGAAACTATGTGAAGTTGACCGTTTAGTCACTGGTTTGATTTACTGACACATAGACTAAGAACATCTGTACATAAATCATCAAAAATCACTGGTCACAGATCAGTCATTAGAATGAACACGGTTACTTACATGTTGTCGCATTGCTGTCGAGTCCATATCGTAAAAGTCTGTTTGCAAAGCCTGTGCCAAAATTGTGACTGATTTACCAAAGAATCCACAGTGAAATGTAACGAATACATTAATACAATAATGCTCAACTGAGACATTCACATAGTTGAAAATAAATAAAATAACCACATTCCTAGCATTAGGATCCTTTGGAAGGTAATGTTATTTGTAGTCCATCCTGTATTGCTCTTCTCTCCTCGTCATCTTACTAACACGCTAGTGGGTGGGGCCAAAGTTGCAATGATGAAGTAGGCATTGATTTTCTTCGGTCATTTCACAGTCGTTAGTCGTTATCTGGGCTTGATTACAATAAAAGCTGTTTTTGGACTAACAAAGAAGTTTTCAGTTCTGAAACTTACAGGATATTCTTATAGTATGATGACGTATTATATGCAGAGGCGGACAGTAGTGAAGTATTTTTACTTTCTACATAAGTACATTTTTCAAGTATATGTACTTTATCAGTGTTCTTCTTTGGAAAACATTTACTTCACAACATTCCAAAGCATAATATTGTACTTTTTACTGTACTAAGTTTCATACTGAATATCATTTAATACTTAATTACATTAAAAATGTAGTACTTTCTTACTTTTACTCAAGTAAAAGTAATTCAAAGTTTTACTTGAGTACAAGTAAGAAAGTACAAGTACTACATTTTTTATGTAATTAAGTATTAAAGGTAAAAAAAAAAAAACACTTTTATTTATGAAACGTAGTGCAGTAAAAAGTACGACATTACGCTTTGGAATGTAGTGAAGTAAAAGTTTTCCAAAGAAAAACACTGATAAAGTACATATACTTCAAAAATGTACTTGAGTAGAAAGTAAAAATACTTCACTACTGTCCACCTCTGATTATATGTCAAAAGCTCAAGGAAAATTTGATTTCTCAGTTCATTGCCCCTTTAAAGGTACACTGTGCAACTTTTGGCTCTCTAGCGGTAAAAAACAAAACTGCATGCATTTTGTGGAAGAACATTGTTTTGGTTGTGCTTCGGCTCTGCGTGACTGTGCAGATGTAAAACACTACTAGGCTTAATAGATATAAGAGCTGTAAAGGATCTTAAGCTGACCAGCTGAAGACATTACTGTAGCTTTACCCATTTATAGACACGGTACTTCCTTGAAAATAAATTCCAGAACAGCGCTACAATAACCCATTATGAAATAACCCTTCAAAATTGATAATGCTTTACAATGAACTCTGTTAGAGAGCTACATATAGTAATTTATGTTAATAAATAAAATACCTTACTCCCCTGTTGAGTAATAAAAACGCCATCGCTGTGTCACTTTTACAACATTTCAAATTCCTCATTTCTCCCCATCTCCGAAAAGCCAAGCCAATCTTGATTCTCGTTTTATTACGAATTCTGTTGCATTTTCTTTTTGCAAGCAGAAGCTCCTCTGTTCAGAGTTTTTTTTAATACAGGTGATTCCCCAGATGTTTGAGATTTAGCGTGCTCCATGTCAACCTTTCTCACTCGTTGTGACAACTAACCTATGGCACTCTCATATGCATCAAAGTAGCCAGAGCAACTTTTCTCTCTTTATGGATATGACAAAACATGCACGGACAAGTGATGTAAGTACGCAATTCTACGCGAAAAGCGTCCCGCACGGTCTAAAATATAAACACTTATAACGTGCTCACTATAGTTAATCAGGGTAAGAAAAAAACATGTTTTGGAAGAAGGATTGATGCTGTTTTGACTCATTTATATTTTGTTAAGTTTGAACGGAAAAAAGTTACACAGCGCACATTTTTTTTTATGTGTGTACTGGGCTGCCTTCCAAAGGCAAAACACAGTATTTACATGACTAGTCAAAATTTAGGTGTGATGATCTAAATTAGGTCTCTTAAGACATGTTCAAGAACGATATCTATAAAGAACTATGATGATAACCATATTAGCATCCACAGAAACAGACGATAACGTTCTGTTTATTATAAGTGTGTGTGGCAGTTATGCCGTCTGTCGCTTTAAATGCTTTAGCTCTTTAAAGACATGTGGCTTCTGATTGGAAGTCAATGTTTTTATTGTGCATAAGCTGGAAAAAAAATCGTTCTGAAAGCTATTCCAACTATATTGTTCCTGCGTGTCGTTAGCAGATCGTTAGATGTGGTGTGGATTCGGAATCCACTGTTTTCTTAAATTTGGAACGATTTGTAAAACTGTATCTTTATAGTTATCATTTTCATCCTTGTGAAACCAGTGGGCCACAGCAAACTTTCAAGGGAGCCCAGTTTCTGTTAATAAAAAAGGAAATATCTTACCTTATATTGGGGGGCCTTTGAATATTATGTTGGACAATGGGGAGAACCACTGTCTTACACTAATATCTGGCTTTTGTATTTTAATTACTGTTTGGATATATGGCATGTTTTTTTGTTTCTTAAAGGTGAAATGTAATTTTTTTGTGTCATTAGCGGCAACCGACATTTGAAAACAAAGGAATGTTTTTATATTTAGCACATTTTATATTTAACACACATTTCAGATCAGAGAAACTGTGTAGATCAGCTGTATAAGAAAAGACTCTCTGTAATCCGATTCTTGAGGTTGTCTCATCCCATGTCTGTTTAACAGGTGGTGTGCGACGAGAACGGATCTAAGGGCTACGCCTTTGTGCATTTTGAAACTCAGGACGCAGCCGACCGTGCCATCGAGAAGATGAATGGCATGCTGCTGAACGACCGCAAGGTGTGAGTGTCTAAGCATGAGTCATGTGACAGGAAGGATGGCCATTGGTTTGTAGATTGACCAGGACGGTGTGTAGTTGTCAATTGCTGATGTTCCAGAGAGGAACTCTGGGTGAAAGTTTGTTGACCAATCAGTCAAAGGATCAGAATCATTTACTCACCTTCATGTTGATCCAAAACTGAGTGACTTTCTTATTTCTGTTGAACACAAAAGAAGATATTTTGAAAAATGTTTTTTTGTCCATACAATGAAAGTCAGTGGGGTTCAGTGTTATTTTGGACCCCACTGACTTTCATTGTATTGGCAAAAACAGTTTTTCAAAATATCTTTAGTCTTCTAGCATTTTAGTGTTTATACAGTAAGTCAAATTTGTCCCTGCTGCAGCTGTTTCGTATCTGTGGTTGGTCTGCAGCTGTCGGTCTGAGCCTGTATTGCATTTCTCTATTAGTCACTTTTCTGTCTCCATTGTTTTTTGTAGGTTTGTGGGCCGTTTCAAGTCCAGGAAGGAGAGGGAAGCAGAGATGGGCGCCAAAGCCAAAGAGTTCACCAATGTTTACATCAAGAACTTCGGCGAGGATATGGATGATCCAAGACTGAAGGAGCTCTTTGATAAATATGGTGAGTTTGAACGTATAAAGGGGCCGTGGTGGTGGTAGCCTTGTGGTCAAGATTTTTTCTCTGAAGATTTTGTTTCTACCTGCAGGTAAAACACTGAGTGTGAAAGTCATGACTGACCCCACAGGGAAATCTCGCGGATTTGGGTTTGTTAGCTACGAGAAGCATGAGGATGCTAACAAGGTACAGTGAATTTGTATTATGATTTGCTGATAATGCTAATCAGCTGATGCTAAAACATGCATTTAAAAGCAGCATTACTGTAAATGACTATAGTGATAATGTCATTGAACTGAGAGATTGGCTAGATGGATGGATGGACTGACAGATAAGCAGATGAACAGAAAGGTGATTGTGATGGTATTTCTGTTTCAGGCTGTGGAAGAAATGAACGGTACAGAGCTTAACGGCAAGACAGTGTTTGTTGGCCGAGCACAGAAAAAGATGGAGAGACAAGCAGAACTCAAGAGGAAGTTTGAACAGCTCAAACAGGAGAGAATCAGCAGATATCAGGTACATTTTGTCTTTGTGTGTGCGCTTGTGGTAAAGAAAAAACAATTCATTTTGTTTGTTGTGTATATTTGTGTTTACAGGGTGTAAACTTGTATATCAAGAATCTTGATGACACCATCGATGATGAGAAACTTCGTAAAGAGTTCTCTCCCTTCGGCTCTATTACCAGTGCCAAGGTGGGTCAAAGGGCGTCTGTTTACAGTCTATTTCTGTTACAGCACTTTGGGCGAATTCCAAACATTTTTGCACTGAAGGGCACAGTATGGTATTTGAAAAGCCATTCCAATTGAAAGTGAGAAACTGAAACCCTTTATGAAGACCCTTCTACAAAGCCATTAGCGATGGGTACATGTGTAGGTCACTTCAAGGAAAAATTTTGTACATTTTAAAGTATATTTTTTGCTGTTTATGATAATGTGAGGTGCATTTTCATGATTTATTTTAAAAATTGAGGTAATTTATATGAGATGTTAACAGGGATTTAAACACATTCAAATCCAACAAGAAATAATCCTCACATATTTACATTTTTGTTTGTCATATTTGTTTATTTTTAGCAGGTATTGCATGAACAGATGGTACAAAAGTTGAAATAAATTTGAGTTAAAGACACGAAGACTCTACATTTGGTCCAGTTATGCATTTTTTTTTATCTAGTTATGTTTATTGAATTTTAACTATAATACAAACATAACAAGGAATTATATTTTTGGTTTAAACTGATCTCTGATGGAGGTGAGATGTTATACAATGTACATCTTGCTGTAGGTGATGTTGGAGGAGGGCAGGTCCAAAGGTTTTGGCTTTGTGTGTTTCTCCTCACCTGAGGAGGCCACAAAGGCTGTGACAGAGATGAATGGGCGTATTGTGGGGTCCAAACCACTGTACGTGGCCCTTGCCCAGCGTAAAGAAGAACGCAAAGCTCATCTGACCAACCAGTACATGCAGCGCATCGCTGGCATGAGGGCCATGCCTGCCAACGCCATCATCAACCAGTTCCAGCCTGCCGGTGGTTACTTCATGCCAGCTGTGCCACAGGTGGGTGAGCTACAAAAGTCTGAGACAAAAATAAAATCTGGGATTTAAATTCCATTTAAACCTGGAAAAATTAAATAGTTTTGAAAACAGAAAAATAAAGTTTTAAGATTTAAAAAAAATAATAATTTAGATATTTTAATTATTTTTCTCACTGTATATTATGGAATTTCCAAGAAAATCATGCTTTGGTAAATCATAATTATGACTTTTATGTCAAAATTATGATTTACCAAAGCATGATATTTTGTAAATAAAAGAAATCTAAATTATGAGATAAAAAGTCAAAATGATGGCGTAAAAAGTCATATTTATGACATACTATGTCATTGTGAGATAAAAAGTCATAATTATGACAAATAAATATTATCTCATAATTTTATGTCATAATTTTGACTTTTTATGTCATAATTAGGATTTAGCATATCATAATTTATAATTGTATCTCATAATTTCGACATATAGGTCATAATTATGATTCACCACAGCATATTTTTTTCTTATGTGTCCGAAATGGACTTCCATAGTATATCCACAGTGTATCAGATAATAAATTAATACATTTACAAGGGCTCTAAAGTAGTAAAATGTTCCATTAACTGATTAAGGGCCAGATTTACTAACAGCTTGCGCCAGCGTAAACCCTCTTTTGGCTTTAAAAAAAACTACTGTCAGGATTTACTAAAGACGCGCAGTGATAAATTAGTGCTGAGGTGTGGACAGGGTTATTTTTGCGGCTGACCTTATTGCATATGTATTTGTAGGAGTTTCCCTTTAGGTGCAAAATTTATGGGAGGAGAGTATTTAAATGAATCACGCAAAGTGATTTACAAAGGTTTGCACTCGTAAATTTACTGGTGTTTGCACCATTATTTACCGACCATAAATAGCACGTCTTATACCAGACGCTAACGGGTAGATTGCGTCGGCCATTATGGAAATGATCCGGCTGCGTCTGTGTTCTTTAATTTGCGCGTTGTCAGTAGATCACGCGCAGAACTGTCCACTCCCATCGGCTCTTTTTTGAAATTGGCTCTCACGCTAATTTGCCCTGTTTAGTAAATCTGGCCCTAATAATCTCTGATTAATTATATTTTTTTTTCCAATGCATCAAATGAATTCTATCATGCTTCACAGGCCCAGAACAGAACGACATACTATGCACCAAACCAGCTCACCCAGATGCGTCCGAACCCTCGCTGGCAGCAGCAGGGTGGCAGAGGTCAGGGTGGCTTCCAGGGCATGCCCAACAACTTGCGCCAGCCAGGGCCACGTGCCAACATACGCCACCTGGCACCCAATGTGTCCACCCAAGGCCCACGCGGGCTCCCCACAGGTGCACAGAGAGTGGGTGAGAAAACCCACCCACTAATGATGTAATGCCCTAATATGACAAACTTTGACCTGTTTTACAGACCCAGAGGCCTGAAAATTTTTCTCTATCATCTCAGATTAGATTTTTAAGAGTTGCATAGTTGGTTGAAGGTGTCAGAGATTATGATTAAGGTTTTATTTTATTTTAATGTTTCATAATAATAATAAATAATTTGTATCTATTGGTTCTAGTTCATATTTAACTGATCATTATATAAATCCATTGAATAACACCACAAACTACTGTTTGGTGTTCATTCGGTCCTGATCATTGCTTTAATACTCATTTCCTCTCACCACTAGGAGGCACTGGCCAACCAATGGGTCCTCGCCCTGCCATGGGGGTGACGACCCCACGTGCTATGCCCCCATACAAGTACGCCACCACCATACGAAACACTCAGCCTCAGGTAGTGCAGCCCATTACACTGCAACAGGTAATATATTATGCTGATAGATTACATAAAAGACTACACCAAATATTCACAAATACAAAGCTAATTCCAGCTGTCCAGTTGTTCTATTTCTGATGTTATGGATTGTATATTTAATCCTCTGAAGCATATTTAATCACAAAAGTAAAACGTCTATTTTTAATTATTATTTTTTTGTCATAAAAACATTAAAGAACAGTCATATGGGTACGGGTCAAAGATAGATTAGATATCATTGTTTATGAATAAAGTAGGGTTGTACAATATGTAGGTGCCATATATATATATATATATATATATACACTGAACAAAGTTATAAACTATCTATCTGGTGTGACTCTATCTGGTGTGACCACCATTTGCCTCATGCAGTGCAACACATCTCCTTCACATAGAGTTGATCAGGTTGTTGATTGTGGCCTGTGGAATGTTGGTCCACTCCTCTTCAATGGTTGTGTGAAATTGCTGGATATTGGCAGGAACTGGAACACGCTGTCGTATACGCAGATCTGTGCATTCAAAATGCCATCAATAAAATGCACCTGTGTTCGTTGTCCATAACATACGCCTGCCCATACCATAGCCCCACCGCCACCGCCACCATGGGCCACTCGATCCACAACGTTGACATCAGCAAACCGCTCACTCACACGACGCCATACACGCTGTCTGCCATCTGCCCTGTACAGTGAAAACCGGGATTCATCCATGAAGAGAACACCTCTCCAAAGTGCCAGACGCCATCGAATGTGAGCATTTGCCCACTCAAGTCAGTTACGACGACGAACTGCAGTCAGGTCGAGACCCCGATGAGGACGACGAGCATGCAGATGAGCTTCCCTGAGACGGTTTCTGACAGTTTGTGCAGAAATTCTTTGGTTATGCAAACCGATTGTTGCAGCAGCTGTCCGGTTACCGGTTACACGTGGTCTGCGGTTGTGAAGCCGGTTGGATGTACTGCCAAATTCTCTGAAGCGCCTTTGGAGACGGCGTATGGTAGAGAAATGAACATTCAATTCACGGGCAACAGCTCTGGTGGACATTCCTGCAGCCAGCATGCCAATTGCACGCTCCCTCAAAACTTGCGACATCTGTGGCATTGTGCTGTGTGATAAAACTGCACATTTTAGAGTGGCTTTTATTGTGGCCAGCCTAAGGCACACCTGTGCAATAATCATGCTGTCTAATCAGCATCTTGATATGCCACACCTGTGAGGTAGATGGATTATCTCGGCAAAGGAGAAGTGCTCACTAACACAGATTTAGACAGATTTGTGAACAATATTTGAGAGAAATATTGTTCAGTGTATATATATATATATATATATTTTTTTTTTTTTTTTTTTTTTTGTGGTATCGGTTGGTAACTTGGTATTGGATATATGTGTATCTGTACTAGGCATACAGTATATCTGTCTCTATTTTTGCTAATGCTCACTTAAAATTAATTTTTAAAAACACTGTTAAATGTAATATTTAGCAAATCTCAAAATATATTTTTTTTCTTAATGTACATTAAATGTTGTAATGTCTAAATTAATTTAAAATTGTAGCATTTAAAATGATTGAGTTTATTTTTAATTTGCTCATATAGAATTGTTCGAATTTTAATACTGGCCATTTATCAGTGGTTTAGACAAAAATTTTGCGATTTATTGTCTTGTGCAGGCTCAGCCAGCCGTTCATGTGCAGGGTCAGGAGCCTCTCACTGCCTCCATGTTAGCTGCCGCCCCTCCTCAGGAACAGAAACAGATGCTTGGTGAGATGAGGAGGCTGTAAGCATGTTCAGCCTTTCTAAAAATATCCTTACACTCTCAAGAACGTTTTTGGGCATGCCTAATGAGTATTAATTAATTGCTTATTTTACTCTTCTCTGTAACCATCTTGAACTGTTTATCTGTCTTGCGTGTGCCTGTTCTGTTTTCCCTCAGGTGAGCGATTGTTCCCTCTTATCCAGGCAATGCACCCCAGTCTAGCTGGGAAGATCACAGGAATGCTGCTTGAGATTGACAACTCTGAGCTGCTGCACATGCTGGAGTCCCACGAGTCTCTGCGCTCCAAGGTGACAGTCGTTAACTATGATAAAAGCCTCCAGCAACAGACTGCTGTTATGTGCAATAATGGGAAAAGTTACAAGCTTTTAACAATGCGAAGCCTATTGACCGAACCAGGGGCATAATATGCTTTCATTTATTTAGATTTATGCTTTGCCTAGCACAGACTAGAGATGTAATCTATATATGATTATGGCGTTTTATCAGTTAAAGGGATAGTTCACCCAAAAATGAAAATTCTGTCATTAATTACTCACCCTCATGTCGTTCCAAACCTGTAAGACTTTTGTTCATCTTCAGAACACAATTGAAGATCTTTTTGACCAAATTTAAGCAATTTCTGTCCTTACATTGACAATCTATGCAACTACTACTTCAAACTTACTATGCTTCAAAGTTCAAGTTCATAAAGAGATCATAAAACTAATCCATATGAATTGAGTGGTTTAGTCCAAATTTCCTGAAGAAACTCAATCACTTTATATGATGAACAGATTGAATTTAGGCTTTTATTCACATAAACATTCATCAATGCACACATCAGTTGTGGTAAACGGAAGCTCAAGCATGTTTGCTTGACATGCGAGAACCAATGAGGTGCATTCTCATGTGTCGGTTGAGCTTCTGTTTATGTTCACTGATCATTGTTTATATGTGAATAAAATTACTAAATTCAGTCTGTTCATCATATAAAGTGATCGAGTTTCTTCAGAAAATTTGGACTAAACCGTTCAATTCTTCTCTTTATGAACTTTTTGAAGCGTCAAGGTGTCAGTTGTGTAGCTGTCTATGGAGGGACAGAGAGCTCTCAGATTTCATAAAAAATATTTTTTTATTTGTGTTCTTAAGATGAACAAAAGTCTTACGGGCTTGAGGGCGAGTAAATGATGACAGAATTTTCATTTTAGGGTGAATTAACCCTTGAACTATATGCTTATGAGCACCATGAATCTCTGTGGAATCTCTGTGTGGGCGTTGCAGGACTGATGATTTGTTTGTGCTGTCAGGTGGAGGAGGCTGTTGCAGTGCTTCAGGCTCATCAGGCCAAGAAAGATGCCACACAGAAAGTGGGAGTCACTGCTGCGACTGTAGCCACAACATCCTGACGAGTAACTTCTATTATTATTAGTAATATTATAATTGCTGTGCTTATAATGGCCAGGCTGTTTCTTTGTTTCAAATTATTCTGAAAAAATTAATTGTTTTAATTTGAAACCGTTTTCTGTAGGGTGAAGCTGAAAGACTGAAGAGAGATCATCACTGTCTGGTGTCGTCTGGTGGCAACCAATAGGAACACAAAAAATAAAACATGAAAAAAAAAAAGAAAAATACAAAATGATATTTGAACATAAAGAAAACAATTTTGTTGCAGGGTTTATATTTTTAACTCTGTAATGATTTTTATCACCTAAAGTTAATAAAAAAAGAGTCAATTCTGTGAGGGAAGATCCTCTGTATTGTGGCCAGGACTGACTTTTTCTATGAGGAAGTGGAAACTTGGTTCTTCTGTGAGATGTGTGTTTGCTGCTTTGATTGGACCTCACTTGTCCCATGACAATAACCCGATTGGTGTGGCACTCTAAATAAAGGGATGACTATTTAAAATGAACTATGCTGTGTTCTTCTGTTTTACTTACTTAGCAAAGACAAAGGCCATGTTACAGACACTTTTTATTCAAAGTGACTTGCAGTACAGGAACAGTCTCTTTAGAGGTTAAATGTTCTCAAGGGTCCAATAGTGACAGAAATGTAAATAACATTACATTTCACCTTTTCCTGGGACTACTCACGTGACCAAAGCCATTTAACTCCTCCTTGCCTTCTTCTGAAATATGTCTGTCAACCTACCATAAAATGATACACACAGAGCTACCATATTTAATGGGTCTATTATTAATGCATTATCAAGATATAAATCATGATCACAAAAGATGTAAACGATTGTTACACATAAAAATTACAAACAAAGAGTATTTGTTACAATTTATGTAACAGCGTATTGTTACATAAAATAAAAAGTTATTTGGACTCTGTGGTTTACCACCTTTTACTATATATATATATATATATAGTGCATCCGGAAAGTATTCAAAGTGCTTCACTTTTTCCACATTTTGTTATGTTACAGCCTTATTCCGAAATGGATTAAACTCATTATTTTTCTCAGAAATCTACAAACAATACCCCATAATGACAACGTGAAAGAAGTTTGTTTGAAATCTTTGCAAATTTATAAAAATAAAAAAAATAAAAAATAAAAAAATCACATGTACATAAGTATTCACAGCTTTTGCTCAATAATGTGTTGAAGCACCTTTGGCACCAATTACAGCCTCAAGTCTTTTTGAGTATGATGCTACAAGCTTGGCACACCTATTTTTGGGCAGTTTCTCCTATTCTTCTTTGCAGGACCTCTCAAGCTCCATCAGTTTGGATGGGGAGCGTCAGTGCACAGCCATTTTCAGATCTCTCCAGAGATGTTCAATCATGTTCAAGTCTGGGCTCTGGCTGGGCCACTCAAGGACATTCACAGAGTTTTCCTGTAACCACTCCTTTGTTATCTTGGCTGTGTGCTTAGGGTCGTTGTTCTGTTGGAAGATGAACCTTTGCCCCAGTCTGAGGTTTTCATCAAGGAAACTCCAGGAGGGCTGCCATGTGCTTTTTACTGAGGAGTGGCTTCTGTCTGGCCACTCTACCATACAGGCCTGATTGGTGGAGTGCTGCAGAAATGGTTGTTCTTCTGGAAGATTCTCCTCTCTCCACAGAGAAACGCTGGAACTCTGTCAGAGTGACCATCGGGTTCTTGATCACCTCCCTGACTAAGGCCCTTCTCCCCCGATCGCTCAGTTTGGCCAGGCGGCCAGCTCTAGGAACAGTCCTGGTGGTTCCAAACTTCTTCCATTTACGGATGATGGAGGCCACTGTGCTCATTGGGACCTTCAATGCTGCAGAATTTTTTCTGTACCCTTCCCCAGATCTGTGCCTCTATACAATCCTGTCTTGGAGGTCTACAGACAATTCCTTGGACTTCATGGCTTGGTTTGTGCTCTGACATGCACTGTTAACTGTGGGGCCTTATATAGACAGATGTGTGCCTTTCCAAATCATGTCAAATAAACTGAATTTAATTAAGTTGTAGAAACATCTCAAGGATGATCAGTGGAAACAGGATGCACCTGAGCTCAGAGCTCACAAAAAAGTGAAGCGATGTGAATACTTTCCGCATGCACTGTATATATATATATATATATATATATATATATATATATATATATTTATTTATTTATTTTTTTATATAAAAAAATGGTTTTATTTTATATAGAAATGTATGTAGTTTGTTTCACTGAGCTATCCAATGAGTAAAATATATGTTTTCACTTAGCTTGGAAAACTCAACTAAATAACAAAAAAAGTACATCTGTTAAAGCCACAATATGCAATTTTTCACTGCTAGAGGTCTCTTATTCAAAACAAAGGTGTAGCTTGATGACGCCTGGATTTCGCGGAGCTTTTATTATGCCGCAGGCAACCGCTTCTTCTGGTCATACGTATGTGGGGTAACGCAGCGCTGTTTTATCATATTAGATACGTTATTTGAGTGTGTTGAAAGTTATGTTATAATGCTACTCTGTGCGTTTGCTTGGTGGCGACTATGAGACACTTGTTGCACACTGCAGTAAGCTCGATTGATATTAGGCATAGTAAAACATGGTACTCACAGTAAATCAAGAAAACAATATTTAAACAATAAGACTGTGTTGAGCTATATAACAATGATTAGTTTTCTGTCAATGAATGTTTCCAAACAGTTGCTCACCTGTCTAATAAAACACATAATATATTAAAGCATCTTTGGTGTTTCCATGGTTTCTACAAAATAAAACTGGAAATCGAGGGTAACACGGGTATGATGTCACTGATAGGCGACACACAGACACGGTCCGTGGCCTGGTTAAAATTGCTTATTCTCTGTATTTAAACATTCTTGGAAACATTTGGGATAATGTAAGTACACACGTCAACAAAATATACACTAAACTAAAAATAAACACTATTCTATTCTAGTGGTTTTTGGATATTTTAATCCCAAAATTTTACATACTGTGCTTTTAATCCAGAGCTGAATTTGACACTTGTGTATGCCAGTGATGTTATTTGTCCTCCGCATCACTAGAGGGCGAGAAACCAACCCGTAGTGGCGAACAAAACAGTCAAAAGTTACAAGCAAGATGGCGTCGAGTAAACGTGTTCTTTATGTTGGTAAGAAAAGCATCAACAACTGTAATCAAAATAACAAACCCATCGTTCTTACATTGCGCTGGTTTAATCCTACAGCCACGTGCATGTTTAGTGATGCGGTTCCGGTTATCAGCTGTAGCCGGGAAAGCGCCAAAAGATGAAATATGAGCTTGAATTGAACAGTCATTGAGTTTTAAAGTGAAATATTAAAATTTAGTGGAATATGTCTTGTTTTTCTCAGGGGGTCTTGCGGAGGAGGTGGATGAGAAAGTGCTGCACGCTGCGTTCATTCCCTTCGGCGACATCACGGATATTCAGATCCCTTTAGATTATGAGACGGGTAACAAACACGCATAAATCAAAATACACTCCCATTATCATTATAACTCAAAACACACTTTAACACATAAACAACGGAAACAGTTTTACGACTTGAACATACGACAAAAATATCGCACATCATGTTTGACTCTTTTTGTCCACAGAGAAACACAGGGGCTTTGCGTTCATCGAATTTGAGCTGGCAGAGGTGAATACTTGCTAAATCTGTCTTCAAGAACATATCCTCGACTCAGTTTAAATATGATGGAAAATTACTTAAATTTGTAACTTTGTAATTTTATTATTAATTCCGGTTCACTTTCGCAACCAATGTTGCTTCTTATAGTTTGCCTTTTATTCATAAGTCACCTTTACATTTACATGGTTTGTCATAAAAAAAGCTGCTTAAATACACGAATATGTCACTCTCAAAGTTCTGTCTGCCTTTTCCCAGGATGCAGCAGCTGCCATTGATAATATGGTGAGTTAATGAATCACTCAATTCTGTAGTCTCATAAAACCCAACAAGGTCTGTCAGTATTTCTCAGAGCTGCTGGAGTCTAGGTTAATCTCTATTCGGCTTTGTGTCCTGCAGAATGAGTCGGAGCTGTTCGGGAGAACCATCAGGGTGAACATAGCCAAACCCATGAGAATTAAAGAAGGCTCTTCTCGACCAGGTGAGGTTTTTTTATTTATTTCATTAGGTTGCTATGATAAACTCACTGATTATGCTGTTAACTTGTTAAACCGTGAAACATAAATCTGCATTTCATTTCTGCTCATAGTGTGGTCTGAAGATGACTGGTTGAAGAAGTTCTCCGGGAAGACTGCTGAGGAGAGTGAGGAGGCGGAGTCAACTGCGGAATCAGCCAGTACAAACACTCAGGAGGTGGGAATGTTGTAGTATAATTGTTGGTTTTGGTATGAAATGAAATGAAATTTTTGAAAAGTCTCTTATGCTCATCAAGTCTGCATTTATTTGATCAAAAATACAGAAAAAAATTGTAATATTGTGAAGTATTATAATTTAAAATAATGGTTATTAGTAATGGTAAAGTGATAGTAAAGATGTATATTGTTGGAAAAGCTTTCTATTTTGAATAAATGCTGTTCTTTTTTAACTTTTTATTCATCAATGAATCCTGAAAGAAGTATCACAGGTTCCAAAAAATATTAAGCAGCAGAACTGTTTCCAACATTGATAATAAATCAGCATATTAGAATGATTTCTGAAGGATCATGTGAGACTGGACTAATGATGCTAAAAAATTAATCTTTGCATAACAGAAATAAATGATTTTTTTTAAAGTATATTAAAATAGAAAACAATTAATTTAAATTGTAATATTTCACAATATTGCTGTTTTTTTTTCTGTATTTTTTTATCAAATAAATGCAGGCTTGATGAGCATAAGAGACTTCTTTCAAAAATATAAAAAATAGAAATGTTTCCAAACTTTTGACAGGTACTGTATGTTTTTGCTCAGTGTCTGAGGTTTTGTTTTAGATTTTATATCCTGATCTTTATCATTAATGCTTTCTGATTGGTATTTTGTGTTTCTGAACAGGGAGAGCCTCCAGCGAAAAAAGGCAGAACTAACCCTCAGGTCTACATGGACATCAAGATTGGCAACAAACCTGCAGGTCGACTGCGCTTCCTTCTGCGAGCAGACGTTGTGCCTATGACTGCAGGTCAGACTCAGTAAACCATCTTTAGTTCTTCCTGTTTCTTTTCTGCATGTTTAAAGACCCTATTTTCCAAATGCATTGTGAACGATTCAGCCATGCTTGTTTCATTCTTATTTTCTTGGCCTGATAATTTTTAATCAATTTGAAAACTGGTGAAATGACAGACTCCATGACGTATACCAAGCTTGCTTTCAGATCTTCCTCCATCCAATCAACAGCTGATGGGCAGAGCCAAGTACATTATTTCTTTTCATTTTTTTTTTTCCATTTGTTGTTTTTCGGGCGGGCCAAGTATTAAAAAAATATAATTCCTTACTTCCAAACTTTCCTTGCTTACCACCTAAGCTGGTATGGGAAGATTTTCTCGTGATTAATACTTTTCAAAAGTCACTTATTTCCAGGATTTATTGTCAGCTTAATGACTTAGAGGTTTGCACTACTGCTAACTAAAAGTGCCTGGGAACATGAGTTGGGTGAAGAGTTTGTGGACGACTGGTGATTGAATGCTCTTAATAGAATTCATACAAGCTCAAAATGTGCACGGCTTGGGCTCATACAGTTTAAAATACTGCATAGGGTTCATTATTCCAAAGCTTGGCTCTCTGCAATTTACTCCGTTGATGAAAGTTGTGACACGTCACCCTGTCCAATGCTTCATAACTATTGGAACAACTATTTTGAGGCTGTCCAAAATATTTAAAATCAAGGTTGATGTCTGCCCTACTTCTGCATTCTTTGGGGTTCCCAAAGTTTGGACTCGGTTTTCATCCAAACAGTTAGATGTACTTGCCTTCTCTTCTTTATTGGCTAGACGGTGGATTTTATTTCTTTGGAAGTTCACCAAGCCTCTGGGTATTTCACAATGGCTTGTGGATACTATGTATTTTTTGAAGCTTTAAAAGATAAGATGTTCTCTATGCCAGCTGTGGTACTTCCCATGATAAATGTCTACCCTTTAGAACATATTTTCCCTCTCTTTAAACTTTGCCTGTTGATTGAATTTCTTTGAATCATCACCCCCCCTCCCCCCAAGGGTGTATATTAATTTTTGTAGTTCTTTTTGTTGTTAAAGTATATGAAAAAAAACAACTGTGGACGGTCTTCGCTATGTCTTATGTTTCGATTTGTCTTTCACTTTCCACTCAAAAAATTGCGGGTGGATGAGAAATCATTAATGTGTTGATTTTAATAAAGACAGAACTCTCATATCACGGTAAAACACAACGAACATGTCGCTCTTTTACTTTTGTTTTAAACAACAGCTATCCAGGAAAAACAATCAAGGAAAACATATGCCTGGAGCACCTCCTAGTGGTCATTATATAAAACACTAAGGGAAAAAAAACTACATTAGAGCTGATCCGCCAGCACATTAGCAATTTGCCAGTGAAATGTTTGGTGCTTTGCTGAAAAAGGACTTTTTTTGTTTTGTTTGTTTGTTCCGCAGAAAATTTCCGTTGTTTGTGCACACATGAGAAGGGCTTTGGATTCAAGGGCAGCAGCTTCCACAGAATCATTCCTCAGTTTATGTGCCAGGGTGGAGATTTCACCAATCACAACGGCACTGGGGGGAAATCCATATATGGAGGCAAGTTTGAGGATGAGAACTTTGTCCTCAAGCACACAGAACCAGGTGAGACGAGTCCTCCTCAGCTTGAGAGAAGTTAGATGTGTTAAAAGTGTGTAAAGGTTATATCTATGGATATATCTGTGTTAACTAACGCCCATTTCACACATACTCTGTTTGCCCATGTTAACAGGTTAGAGCATTCACACTGCACATGCAGCACGGCCAGTGCGTTGCAGGATTGGTGCGGTCCAACAGTGCATCGAGCGTTTCCGCACTCTGTTTTTGTTGTGCTTCACATGCTGAATTAAAGTTATATAGTGCTTGGTTCGTGGTCAAAATGAACATGGATTGACATAAAAATGTAGTAATTTCACCATAAATGCATATAATTAAAGTACACTTTTTTTTTTTTTTTTTTTTTTCAGTCATCTTATTACTTAAACCTGGGGTAAAGGAAAGATAAGCAAAACTAATAACTAAAAATAACTAATGCGTTCAAAATGTTATCTAAAGTGTTACAACTTACAATAAGGTATAATTTGTTAACATTAATGTATTAACTAACATAAACTAATGATGAACAATACATTTGTTACTGTATTTATTAATATTTGTTAATGTCAAGTTAATAAAAATCCAGTTCCTTGTTTGTTCTTGTTAGTTCACAGTGCATTAACTAATGTTAACAAATACAACTTTTGATATTAATAATGTATTAGTAAACGTTGAAATGAACATTTAATATGAATAAATGCTGTAGAAGTATTGTTCATTCTTAGCACATTAACTAATGAAACCTTATTGTAAAGTGTTACCATTTTAGATATAATTTTCACCGCATTCGTTATTGTATTTATTTTTTTGTGAAATACTCTACACAGCATAATATGTGACAGGCTGGTGGTCAGAGAACTACATTCGAAATAAGAAGTATACACAATGGATGACACTCGATCAATCAGTTGTGAAAAAACAGAGTTGTATGACCCGCATGACTTTAATATAAAAATTTAAACCCGAAAGAAAAGGCATGGGAGGCAGTTTCATTGTTTAAAATGTTTGTGATGCTAAAAAAAAGTTTCATATAAGAGAAGTATATTGTTTAAATGTTTTGCCACTTGCTTGACCATCTTAATATATAAAGCTATATAGAAATAATGAATTGATTTTTATGGTGAAGCGCACTGCAACCGCATCTTGTGTAAAAGCTCAATGTGTGTGTTCTGCTACTGCACACGGATCATGTGTGATCAGGATGTTCAGGATCAGTAAGTATATTTGTTGATGTGTTCTTGTTCTTTGTCTATGCATTCATAGGTCAGCTGTCGATGGCAAACTCTGGTCCCAATACTAACGGCTCTCAGTTCTTCATAACTGTTGATAAGACAGACTGGCTGGATGGAAAACATGTGGTATTTGGAGACCTCGTAGAGGGCATGGACGTACTCCGGGCCATGGAGGTAAGTTGTTGACTGAGGGAGATTAAATTTACAATCGCTTATGACTTATGACCATTCAAAAATTGGTAGTCTTAAGATTTTTAAATGTTTTTGAAAGACGTTTCTTATGCTCTCCGAGGCTGCATTTGTTTGATTTAAAAATACAGTAAAAACTTTAATATTGTAAAAATATTACAATTTAATCTTACTGACCCCCGACTTTTAAATAGTAGTGTACAACTGTTTTGTATGATTCATTCATATAATTTAAAATGCTTTATATTTAAGATATTCAGATTACTTTTTGTCCTGATTTCTAATGACTTTGTATCTGTACTGTTTCCTCAGGCTCAGGGATCAAAAGATGGCAAAACCAAACAGAAAGTCATCATCTCCAATTGTGGAGAGTATGTGTGAGATCATACTGTGTGTGTCTGTCTGTGTGTTTGGGAGTGAGTGAGAGAGTGTAAAGAAAAGCTGTTAAATCCTTTTTTTTGTAGTACTTTGTAAATATTCAAATAAAACTTTTATACATATACTTTTGCTAAACAGTGTCCTGTATTTAAGTTGTCCAGTTGGATTTTTACATACTGGCTGTTAAATGTGGCAATCAACGATAATACTATAACTATTATTTTAGTAATATTCAAGTCTTCAAGACATATTTGTTGGATTTTAAATTCAGACCATCTGGCAATTTGGTAGAAGTTTAGGAAGTTTAATTTCTTAAATGTACAATGTATTACTGAGTCGATCCTCTAGATGGCACCAGTGCTCCTGGAAAACCTCTGCAGCCGTCACACCCAACAATGCAGATATTCTACAAAAAGAGCAGTTAACTGGATAATCAGATCTCTCTACAAAGAATGTTTAATTCTAATCATCATTAGAATCGTGCATGGTGAATGATGGTTGAGGACCTGAACTATTAACGCTAGGTTTGTGGGTTCCTAATAAGGAATGACTTTTCTTTCTATCCATCAGTCAGGAACTTAACCACAGGTCAACGCTTTCCACAAAGTGTAACGATCCCAGAGCTGCATTTACATTTTTTTTTTTTTAAACTTTAAACAAAAATTAAAACAGCTAAAATAATGAACCAGGAAACCAAAAGTTATTTTATTGTAAACACAGAAACATTAATTTGTGAAATGTTAACTGACATAGAGCCACTAAAAAGCCATCAAGCCATTTGTTTTAAAAGCATATTAGCTTTATACACATCAGCAACCCAGCAAGCGATGCCCCACCCACACACCCTCATATGATAAATGTCATAGACACTTTGGTTGCCTTGCCAACAGCATCTCAATCTCAGCTGAATGTCTAAAGAGTTTTCCAGTTACACAATAATTAAAAAAAAAAACTAGATCAGAGGTTCTCAACTCTGGCCCTTAAAGTCCACTTTTTGAGTTTAACGCCAACCTTGATCAAATGCACCTGCCTATAACTTTTTAGTAATCCTGAAGAGTTTGATTAGCATGTTCAGGTGTGTTTGATTAGAGTAGAAGCAAAGCTCTGCAGGAAAGTGGACCTCGAGGGTCAGAGTTGATCTAGATGTTCCCATTTAAATACTTTGAAAGCAAACAGTTGGAGGGGATTCATGGGTAATTTGTCAGTGACCTCAAGATGTTTACTGGAATGGTGTCTATATTTGTTCAGCTTTTTTAAAAAGCGATTAAAGCACATGGGGTTGGTTGTCAAAAAGATAAAATCAGCAAAACATTCACATTCAAGTTCATAATCATACCAACATTCATGCACATATTCAAATTCCCTTAAGTTTATTTCAACAGAATTACACTAAAGAAACTTTTATAAAATCCACATCCTCAAGCCATTATTCATCTCGTATCCTCCAGAATGAGAGGATGTCTGTTCCGAAATGTCTAGGGAAATACTGAAGCGTGAACAATTATATTTCAGTAAAATACTCCAGGATGCTGAATATCACAATGTGTCTACACAGAATGTAACATCCAAGTTATAAATTACACTATGATGCCTCATTACATGCTATGGACACAATATGAATGTTTTGTGATAGCGTCTCTCTCTATTTAATGGGTTTCATCCTGAATTAATAAAAGACAACACAATAAAGACAATATTTTCTCCCTTCTGCTCAAGATTTCTCAGATGTCAGAGTCTGATGACCAAATGTGTTTCTCAGGGATAAATGTTAATGTATTGTAACTGTTGTCTCCATTACCAGCAGGCTTAACTGCAGTATGATTCTACATCCTAAAACAATAATGATTTATACATATTGCATACAGAAAATGTATTGCTTATGAGAGTGTAATTTATCTTAATGTCAATCTTTGGCAATGATTCAGAAATAAGGAACAGACACTTTTTTTTTTTTTTTTGCCTTCTGGACTTTCCTTAATGAAAGTGCTAAAATATCACCCAGAAGGGTCTCAGGGGTAAAGAGCCACTGAGTGTGCTGTAATGCAGATGCACAGGGTTGAATTTTACACGTGTGATCCAGTAATATTTGAGTAGCAGCTGATACAGAAGTCAAGTGCTTTGTGCTCTTAATGTTTTCCTAATGTTACTCTAATGTTAGTAAATGTTATGGCTTCTCCTTCAGCTGCTTCAGGATGTTTTGTTTATTGACCCTGGCTGTAGCAAAGTTCTAGAATTAAGAGCTTTGTGTGTTTCAAAAATGTTTTTTTTTTTTATGTTTACTTCAAAATCTATTTGCATAGAATCCGTTGGTAGGAAACAGGGACTGTGTTCAAAATCGCCCCCTATACCCTCATTCACTATTCCCTATTCCCTACATTAGTCCACTAATATAGTCCACTTGAGGGAGTGAATAAAAATGAGTGAGTGAATTCGGACACTGAGTGAACCGGAAGGGCTGCCGCTTTTGCTTGTGCTTGCTGTTAATAATCATTTGTAACTTAGGAAACTGAAAAAAAATGAAAGTGAATAAAAAAAGTGATAAAAGTGAATTTATACCAGTATATTATGCTGTAGCCACATTGGACCAGCGGCTTGGAAAATGGATGGATGGATGATTCAGCTGTGGGTGCCATCTTTTTGCGAGAAGCAGGAATTAATTTGACGCGATCCTCACAGTGCATTATGGGTATTCTGTAGCCGTTGAGCATACATCAGTTGTACACTTCTTATTGCCGTGCATTGTGGGATTGAATAAGTGCACTACATAACATCCACTATGATTTTGGACACCACTACAAATGGCTGTCCCCTCAAATAGTGCCCTGTTTAAGGGTATAGGGTGCGATTTCGGACACAGCCAGGGCCGCATTATTACACCATGTGCTTCAGTTGTTCATTAGTGCTCTTCATTGACATTTTTTAGGTTAGTTCACACTATACGACAGAAGCCGACCAACAGCAGCAGAAACATTTGTTGGGTTTAGTCAACTGTTCGAGTTTGTCGGGGTTCATGTTCACCGACTGAACGTTTAACTGGAGTGTGCTGGGTCACGGAATGTCTGGTGATTGTTGTAGCTGGTCAGCATCTGTTGGTGCTGTTTGAACTAGGCTTTTTACAAAATGGATGTTTAAGTTTGGGGTTTTTTTGCAAATTCCTGTGGCAAAGTTCATCCTAAATTACTATCTGATACAAAATGCACAAAACAAATGGAGGATAAGACTGCACAAATAAGCTATAAATGTACGATTTTCTTCATCTCCCAAAGTTGGAGTGGGGCTGTGATTTTAAGGCGCCAAACATACATTTGTTTTTATTACCATGCAAAGAAACACATTCCAGTTTCAAGCACTACGTGCTGGCTCCTTGAACTTCTCTGGAGACAATGTTTAATCTATAAATATTGACCAGGCATTCTCTTTCTCAAGGTTTAGAGCGACTCCGAAGGGTCATCCAAGGGATGACATATCCTCCTCATGCAATTCTTCCACCTCTTTCAGGCAAACTGAGAATGAAAGGGAATAAGATCCCTTTGGCCTCCACAGGTGCTTTTAGAGACTCATCTTTGAATTGACCTCCATCCTCTTCTACAACAAACTGAAGAGTCTGAGATTTATTCACACAGTAGATGCAATTATCAATGACAGCGCATCGAAATGGCAGCGTGCAGCCCTGCTGCTGGGAGGCACAGTCATGCCACATCTTCACGATGGTGTTGTATTTAAAGACGCTGATGCCCTGTTCACGGTTAACGTCGAATCGGTAGATGAAGCTCTTGAGAGCCACCATGTCAGTGGATTTTTTCCTGCTGTTGTTGTACGGACACTCCTGCCATTCTTCTCTCTTGGGGTCATATTTCAGCAACCGATAGAACAGAGACCCTCCCGATACATACAGCTCGCCGTTACATGTAGTGGCTTCGTGAGCCACCGCAAATGCCCCTTTAGGTAGAGGAGCAACCGCCGTCCAGCGGTCCATTCGAGGGTCGTACTTCTCCACCGTGAAAAGACATTCACCGCCAATGGCATACAGGTTCCCATCCATGGAGACAAGCTTGAGTTGTGATCGTGCTTGGTTCATGGGTCGGACTTCGCTCCAGCGGTCCGTTATGGGATTGTAGCAGAACACTTTGTCCGAGACTTTGCTTTTCTCCCCAGTTCCCCTGATCCCACCGGCCACAAACAAGTAGTTGTACATGGTACAGATACCGCAGCCCCTGGTGTTGATGTCTTCCGGCATGACCGTCAGGGTGTGCCAGTCCTTACTGCTCTTGTTGTAGTAGTAGATCATGTGATTGTCCTCAAAAGACGTGATGGAGAGGGGACTCTGGGGACGGCTGCTGTTTCTGCTGGGCGGTCTACTTCCTACACGTTCAAACACATCATTAATTTCCGCCACCATCAGACACTTGCGACTCTCCATCCGTTTGCGCAGGATGAGATCTCTCTCTGAGCCTGTGAGGCGCCCGTAGACCGCTGGATCTCTCAGAACCTGGAGATAGTTGTCACTCATGAATCGATAGGCGGTTTCTTTCAGTTCATTTAGTCGCTGCTTTTTGGCGATTGTCAGGATTTCGTAGCAGTTCTCAGGTGTGATCTGTGTGGATATGGTATCAATAGCAGCCTGTACCGCACAGGGCATCTGCAGGATCTTTGCCCCTGTGATGACATCCACAACATTGTCTTTGCCTACGTTCATCTGGGAGGAGTAAACATAATCTACAAGCACCGATAAGGTCTTGTAGCTCATTCCTTTTACCTTCAGGATGTCTCTAGAAAGCCTGGCTTTAAAATAATCACTTTTCTCAGCTAATACTGATTTGTGTGCTTGTAATTTCTGTCCGCCCACCTCTATTACTAAATTCGGCTCTTCTTTTGCCGAGAGAGCTTCTCTTACTGCAGATCCACTTTGCTTTAGCCCTTGGCTTGATTCCAGCCCAGTCTGTCCAAACGATGTTCTGTAGCGGGTCTGATCTGCTCCTTTAGAGGAACTTATAAAGCATCCCAGGGTTTTCTCAAGTGACCTTGTTTCCTGGGAGCTTGAATAGGAATGATTTCTGTCCTCTGTGGAGGAGACATTTTTAATGTCAAACTGACTTGATAATTTGTCAATTTCCTCCTTGTTCTCTGGTCTGAAGCACAGAGAGGGTGCCAAACTGCAAGCTACCTTTGTTCCATTCGTTTCTTCTCTAATATTCCCTTGACTTGAAGATTCACTCATATTTCTCAAACTGAGGTCCAGATTTTGTGATCTAGTTGAGTTCAGAGGCTGGATGTGCTCTTGAAATCCACTGTCGCTAGATACAGCGTCTTGTGCGTATTCTGCACCTGTTACAGCACCATAGTGTCCCAAACTCCTATTATCAGTCAAACCTCCTGAAGTATTCCACGTACCCTGGAGATCCTGCAGTATTTCCATGCTGGGGATGCCTGTTTTCCCCATAGCTGGGACATTGTTGTTGTTCCCTTCAGCAGGGATAGGTGGTTCTGGAGAGTCAGGGTTTGCAGCGTGAAATATAATGTCTGCTTGTACTGTGAACATGTTTCTGTCTTGTAGAGTGTTGTTCATCTTTATGTAGTTGTGACACACTGTCACTCATTTAGTGCTTTCAGAGCAATAAGAACAACTTAATTTGTCAGAAGTTTCTCCTTTGCTGACTGTAGAGCTAAATTAATCCCAATGAGCCTCATGAATGACTGGCAGATCCTAATTATTGGGGTAATGATATTTCAGAGACAGCATTGCTGGAATGTAGCCAGACAGGTTTTATGTTTGTTCCATCAGAGTAAATTTCACGCAGGTAAACAAGAAAAATAAACAGTTTTCCTATATCAAGGGAAGATTGTGTTCTCAGCTCTGGGTCCAAACCTTCCAAGAAAAGAAAACAATGTTATTCATTTACATAATTACAAACATATATATAACCCACATTTATATTCCTCAAAGAAACTATCTTGCAATCCAAATGATTAGAAAAAAATGGTAAATATAAAAATTAACATCTTCTTTTTGGGGAAAAGCTCATATTTATTCCTTCCAACAAGGCAAATAATCTGCTGTAATGACAGTAATATATATCATAAGCATGTCATGAATTACTGTTCAAATACTCAGATCAACACAGAAACGCTAAGACACTATAATGCGCATGCGCACTATTCGCAAACCCACTGACAGCTTTAAGGATTAAATCTTAAAGACGTCGAGAAACAGAGAGATTCATTCGTACCTTTAGTTAATATTCTGTCATTATAGTCGTTACATGACCCGATTTATAGATTTGATAAACAAATGTACAAAGGCAAATAGAGAAATTATTGATAACGCCGAGGAAAAGATGAGGCAGTTTCAGACATATAAAGTAACGTTAGTCTTTGAAATAATAATATTGAATACATTATAAATTATTCAATATATAAGGCCTTAGAAACCCAGTACCAAGCGATAAATGGCAGAATTTCTTTGAGCAATTCTTTAACACAAAGCGCTCTTATGTAAGTCAGTGACTGTCTATCCAAATGCACCGCGCTGCAGGGAGTCTACACATTTGTCTGCGAGTGTCTGAGCTTCTCCAAATGTAGACCACTTACCCATTCATGTAAATGTACTATCCATCCCATATTGTAATAAAACGGCAGTTCAGGAAGAACTTCTCTTCCTCCTCCTCATCCTCGACCAACTGTATGCGTCTGAAAGCCTCGACTGGAGAATCGGCGTCCACAAATTATCATTATCTCAATGAAGCGGATGAAACGAAATATATTCCACAGAAGCGATCCTGTGCTCCGGATCTGATCGACACCACCTCGCCGCCCTTGGAGTGCTTTGCAGTATTTTGGATTTTACGGTAAACGGAGGTAGTTATTGATCTAAACCACACCCCCGTTTGTGTTCAGTGTTCACCCTCTACACATCAGCTGCTGATCAAATCCGCGGTAAGCGCGCGACTTTCCTGTACACTCGACGCGCGCGCCGCGGCCAAATGAAGTATGTTGCGCAACGGGCTACGGGAACTCCCAACGCATTTGAACGTTTATTGCATTAAATACTTAATGTCGTGCTAAAGCATTTTAGGAGTTTAATTGAACGTTTTAAACTGCATTATGCTCCCATAAAATGTGGTAGTGATTTTCTAAAGCAGATTAAAAAAAAAATACATGTCACTATTCTATATAAAAAGGCCAAAGATTAGGAACATTTGTCATTTCAGGCTTTACTCAAAAGGCAAAAGACAAAAAAAACAAACAAAAAAAAAACACCCTGAAAAAGTTGTCAAGAGCAGAATGACTTCATCTGGCCTTCTCAAATGTGGTGAAGTTTTATGAGCACATTAGAGAGGACCATTACTCTCCATCCTGATATTATGGGCTGGACTGCTCTTCAAGAGAGTTACTAGGGTAACCACAACATTTCAGAGAGCAACACATCAGAGTTGAGACTGTCTGTCAGGCTGACAGCACATGGTCAGACTGAGATGTCACTATTAGCCCTCTAAATACACACATCAGCTGTTCTCAGTCTGAGGGGACTCACAAAGGTCCCGGAGCCCGCAAAGGCTGAAAGCATCACACATATACATAAGTGTGGCATCCTGTGAGGGAGGAAGTGGAAGGACAGCCTCCTGCAGAACAACTAAATCTCACCCATTATTTTTTTGGGAGGCCTAATTCTTTCATAGCACATTGAGGACTTTGTAAGAATCTTTGATCTGATACCTGCTTGTCATAATTAATAGTGGATAAAACTTCTGATGTTTAAGATACAAACGCTGAAATGTCAGCAATTTTCCTTTCTGTAAAAAAAACTGTAAATACATTATTTATAAGAACTAATTTACATAGGCATTTTGCAAAATGATTAATTTTTTATGAGTGTTTGATTCACTGGTTGTCTTATTTTTTCCATTGGGCACGAATATGCATTATAAATATTAATATTCTCTCAAAGTGAGAATATCAAAGCATCCAATAGTTAAGTAATTAACCATCACAGTCAAGGGATAAATATTACTTTTTTTAATTTCCCTTTCAGGCAGACACCTTGCAAAATGAATATTTGAAGACCATTTTCTCTGGAACACTTGCACTGGGAATATGAAGGGGGAAAAACACAACCATACATTTTCATTTTTTTTAATTAAGTTATTTCCTTCCTTCCATGTCCAGGTCAATTTTACCGTAAGCCCTAAAATCATTGTTGCTGTTGGTAAAGTGCATTTCACAGAAATCCATTCAACTTCTCCTTCAACCTCTATTCAGCTTTCTTCTCAGGTCATTCCCCTATGTATGAGCTGGCAGTTATAGTCCATCAAAAGGAAAAAGGAAATTAAAAATGCCAGTGGAATCTAGTACACTTGCACAGATATACAAAGAATGTTGGTTAAAACAATGGTATATATTTGTTAATATACAAGTCAGAAATGCATATCACAATGTGTCAATATAAAGCTTTTTCCAAAACTTTAAATATCGATAAGCATCAACCTTAAATTAGAATTATGGAGGAACGCCATTTCTCTTTTAACCGGTCGACACCAACTTCACTTTAGGACCCAAAAGAATCTCTGGCCCGCCAGAGAAACCCATACAAGTCATTCAGTCACAGGTTGTAGGCAATCACAGAGGCCAATCTGAAGGCCATGAAACATCAGAGGTTTTAAGACCTCTTTTACAAGCACCATTCCTTAAAGAAAAGGTTTTGAGATGCCTTTTCACCAAATGTCTTCAAGAAAAACAACTAAAATTAAATGAATAGCTGAACAGATGCAGGTTTAAAATGTGGCAAATGAAACCGATTTCTGCTGTTATACTAAAGCATGGCTAGATGTTTTCTGTTTTTTTTTTGTTGTTTTTTTTTTGCAAAATGTAATTATCTAACAGTTAGACCTGAATATTATCACACTGCAGTGGTACTGACATATTTTCACGAATGCATCTTTTAATTTAGGCAAATGTGCCAAGTGGTAAAACACATTTCTCTGATGCATGTAGTTCAGCTCATTCCTGGAACACAATCTTTTTTCCCTTCATTCATGAATCTTTTTTTCCCTGTCAGCCCATGACTGAAATCAAGGTCAGTCTATGGAACTGCTCTCTCTGACGTGCAATGTCCTGGAAGGAAGACACACAGTAAAAGCATCATTAGACGAGTGATGGAAAGAAAAATTGATGGATACTGGTGTTTGTGCAGCTGCATCCAAACTAAACCCTGATCCTCACCGTTCTCGGTACACCTCCATTTTTCTCCCTCACAGGTTGGGCAGTGGTATTTGCCACACCATAATGGTGGACACCATCTCCTCGTGCTTAGACTGTTTTGTTTTTCTGTTGATTCTGCGGTGTCCCAGTCCTCCAGACACCACCAACAATGAGCTCACAGTTGCTCTCTCAGTCTGCTTGGCCTTCTGGAAGTGCGCTGGCTCGTTCAGCAGGTCGTATATCGCCCCGTCCTCTGGCCCGTGCTCTAAAGAGCCCTGAGACAGAGCCAGAGACCCACACGAGGAGGACAGGGAGTCCTGGAGAACTGGAGCATGTGAGGGAGAGCTCGCACTGCTGTGCCCCAGCCCAGAGCAGTTTTCGTCGAGTTGGGTTCCCTCCACCTCCTGGGCCCCAGGCTGGCATTGGCTGGGAGTGCTGGAGGTGAGAGTTGCCATGGTTGCTTGGGAGACATTACACACTGCTGTTGCCATGGTGAGGAACTTGACTGGGCCATGGTGAGCATGAAAAGAGACCATTCCTCGACCTGGAACAAGAGATTCAAACATGATAAATGAGTTAAAGAAGTCTTCTCAAGCTGAAAAAATTAAAATGCCAGGACACTAAAATTTGCGTAATAGTATATTATGTATACATTAGTTTTTGAAGTTTAAGGTTTTCCATCTAATATATCTATTTTATTTTATTTCAGCTTAATTTAAATAAATGAAAACAATATTGTTTAGTTAACAATAACAACACTGGTCATTAGCTGTTTAGAAAAATGGAAGTGATTATCAAAAGATGAGGCAGAAGGTAATTTCATTGTTGGGTGTGGTTTGTTCCTGAACTTGTGCTGAGTTGCAGTATTCGAAGGCCTTAAAGTGCTACAGACTTACAAAATTACGCACTGGGTACTGAGCAGCCAACAAACATCTGCTGTTAACACAATTCCACAGCAATATGCATTAAAAACTGTTTTAATGAATTGCTAAATGCACTGACAGACAGCAACAGACTCTTTGTCAGGTTTTGTCAGATCAGTGTTACCATTTTAACATTTGTCGGAGCTTGTTTTCGCACAATTGAACATGCTGAATTGGCACTTGTCGGGTTGTAGCAAGTCTGACAAATGATGTACTGTACTGTACTGTACTTAGATGTAATTGCCCTTAAAGGGATAGTTCACCCTAAAATGAAAATTAAGTCATCATTTACTAAAAAAAAAAACATAAATCATTCGTCCCGTTCACGCTCGTCTACTGTTTATAATGGCAGTGAATAGCGACCAGCATCAAGCTTTAAAACAGATGCAAATGTATCACAGAATGATCCCATGCAACAAGTGTTGTATATTCAAAGTGTTCTGGGGGTGTACAATGGGTTTAGTGAAAAATAAACTGAAATTTAATGTATTATTTAACAAAATTCTTGACCACGGCCGTTGGTCTTCTCTGCACAACTGTATGATGCATTCGTGAGACTCTATTAGCACTGCAGTTTCCCCCCGTCTCGGCCAGAAAAAGCACAAAAGTTGTGAGAAATCAAGATTAACAAAAACGCGACATGAAATGCACATCGTGCAGCCGTGCAGAGAAGCCTAACGGCCAAAGGTCAAGAATTTCATTAAATAATACATTAAATTTCGGTTAATTTTCACTAAACCCATTGTACACCCCCAGAACACTTGGAATATACGGCACGTCACATGGGATCATTCGGTGATACTTTTGTGTCTTTTTTAAAACGCTTGATGCTGGTTGCTATTCACTGCCATTATATGGACGCGACCGCAACATTTTTAAAAAAAAAATTTTATTCTCCTTTTGTGGCCCATAAAAGAAAGAAGGGCATTCAGCCCAACACCAGGGTTAGTATATGATGACCTAAAGGGATTGTTCACCTTAAAATGAAAATTAACTTCTACACACGGCAGAATGGATTATACCCACCTGTAACTTTTGGGATTCCCTGTAGTCTGGGCACAGACAGGGCCACGGTGACCCCGAGATTTGTCCCCACCAACAACAGACCGTGACACACTAACAGACTGCTCACAGAGACTCTCTGCTGTCCTGAAGGTGGAAACACACGTGTTTAAGAATTATTTAATTACTAACACTGCAATCTAAATCAGAGAAAACGCATACTACTAAACACTTGTGGCAAGCATTCATGACTAGAGGTACTTGGTGAAATATTCACCCAGTGGAATAATAACATCATCCACACACAGTGTGTGGGTAGGAACACGACAGCATGTGTGGGGAGGTTACTATGGGGATGATGCTGAACAGCAGTTGGTTTCTGAGGAAACCTGAAACGATGCACTCTTAGAAATGAGAGAAAGGTCTCATTAGAAAGAGAAGAATGCCAAATGTTCAAATAATTGGTTAAACAAACAACTCTAAATCTGTCAAGCACAATCAACATGTACATTAAGTGGAATAATTTCAATGAAATAAAAATTATCAAAAGTTCTATTTTCCATAAAATAGCTACTGAAGTCCAGTCACAATCCGGTGAATGATATTAAATCTATTTCAAAATAATTTGGTGATTAAATAAAAGCAATTCACTGTTTAACATTTGTACTGCCTTTCAGGAATTTTTTACCCGTTATCGGTAAAGAACATGAAATAAATTGACACTGAGAAAAATATCTAAACATCCCATAAAACACCATAAAAGTAAATCTTTTAATCTTTTAATCTATAATTCTTTTATTAATTAAATAGTCTCAAAGTTCCTTAACATTTTTTTTTTACTTAAACTGTTACGGATGGATGGATGGATGGATGGATGGATGGATGGATGGATATGAGGGACACTTAAGGGATTAATGGATTTTATACACTAGACCGAACAATAATGTGCTTGTAAATTTCAATAGTGTGACTAAGAAGGAAGAAGGAAGACTAATCAGGCACAGAGCTCTATTGGCACTTATCACACATGAGCAAACAGAAATGCAGGCAAAAAGAACAACATATAACTTGACCCTGACACTCTCACACTCATCTATGGGTAACAACACCCTCCAAACACCTGACTGGTCAGAACCAGACTGCAGGTTTGAAGTGTCAGAGAACAATGTCCTATTCAGCTGTTCCAGTGCTCACCGACTCATTAGGAAAGGGTTGGCTCATATTTCTGAGCATTGCAGATAATTTTATTAGTCATGGAAATTGGCCGTTACTAAACAATTGAGGAATGCAAAAATATTACTCTGCACAGTTTTGATGTTTTTTTTACTGCAAGACCTGAATATTAGTAGGCCAAATCTGTCACAACTAAACTTTTCAAGGGCCACTTTGTCAACAACGGTTTAGTCCACCTAATAGCTGATGGAGAAAGACCTATTTAGCTTAATAAACGTTGTCAATATGCATATGAGCAACCAGTTTTATTTGAGACTCTGCTTAAAGGGATAGTACACACAAAAATGAAAGTTCTGTCATCATTTACTCACCCTCATGCTGTTCCAAACCTGTACGAGTTTCTTTCTTCTGTTGAACACAAAAGAAGATATTTTAAAGTTGATGGTAGCCATTGACGTCCATAGTATTTTTTTTCCCTACTATGGAAGTGAAGTCAATGGCTACCGTCAACTGTGGTTACCGACATTCTTCAAAATATTTTCTTTTGTGTTCAGCATACAGGTTTGGAACAACTTGAGGGTGAGTAAATGATGATACAATTTAAATTTTTTGGTGAACTATCCCTTTATGTTATTGCAAACTACAAAAAGAGAGGGTCCTTTTTCTTTATAAAAAGAGCCTGCGATGCATTCTTCTCAACTGGCTACTGTGGTGTAGCTGAACACCTCCAACATCCAATAATAGATTTAGCTTTGGGCTGCATGTGTATGTGTGTCTCCAGTCTGACTTTCTGAAGAGGGACAGAAAAACGTGTACATGGCATTTAACAGTTTAATATATCTCATCCTATACAACCTCCATATAATAAAAAAAAAAAATCATGATCATAATAATAATAGTCATTATTATTGTTATTATAACAATGATTATCATTTATATTATGTTTTTGTAATATAAATGACTGTAGCTTTTGGAATGTTTAATCAGTTAATTGCCTGCTGGTTGAGTGATATTGTAGCTGATGTCTTTGTATCACCATCAGAAGACTGACACACTTATAAATCATGTCAAGAACAATCAAAAATGATTTGTCAATGATCAGTTCAGAAAACCATGTGCTGATGTGTTGGTCGGGGGGGTGGGGGGTGGGGGGGGGGCAGGTTTGGAGGGGGTGGGGTAGATCTGATAAGCAACATGAATAAAAAATGACTGCATTTTTTTTTCATAATATTTAAACAAATCATTGCATTGTTAGATCAGCTTTAGTGCTTAGTTAAATTAACCAGTATCAACATGCCAGAATTTAATAACACTAAAGCTGATCTAACAGGATGGCGGACAATCTGAAACTGCATTTTTTTCTGACACCAAGAGAAAAAAAAAAGCATAACAGGGCTAAAATTTTTAACATAACATCCATACATAATTTATGTGATAATGAAGATCCATTTGAATCCCCAAGAGTCAATGCAGCGGTTTTTGTGGTGGCTGCTTTGTTTGTGCCATTACTGCACACATGAGTGAGTATTTAGGTCACAAGAGACAAAGCCATCAGAGACAAAGACCACTGTCTGTACCTTTACACACAAGCACACACACACTAATATCAGTCTCGTTCATTTTCACGAATGCCATAATGTGAATTTCAAGACTTTCACTCCACACTCGATAGAGAATGACAGTTCTGCATCTCAGACTAAAGAGGTTGATCGTATTAGGGGTACATTCATAATATAACAGCCAAACCCAAGCACATACGGAACTAGAACAAATCTTTTACCAGTCGTAAAATCCATTACCAGATAAAGGGATCATGGCAATGTCTGCAAGCCATTTCAGCAAATGTTACATAAGACAGCATAATACAGTCAAAGTGACGTGTGACAGTCTCCATCTCTTCAAGGTCAGGACACAACACAAAAGGAATTATGCAACAAAGCCCTCATCCTATAATCTGCTCTTGCATTACTGAACACAAATCGAACTAAAAAGAGTTTTAGGTTCCCTCTGTCTGAGGTAACTGCTAGCTATGCAAAATGCAACTGCATTCAGTTGTATTTAACTACAGAAACATGACACATCGAATTTCCCCCCTTCGAATTTTGTAGCACACGTGAGGAAAAAAATCTTCAGGTAAAAAATGCTTTACAAGTCATTACCTTGTAAAATAAATCTTTACCATCAAAGTTTTTTTTTTTCAGTTTGAGGGCTGAGAATGATTTCACTATAGTATCAGTTTTAGTCAGCACCAATAGATGTTTCTGTCTTTTAAGGTGATTCAAACTTCACCTCATCCCACTGATGAGCCACTAAGTAAACTGCCAGAATGATAGAAAATACCCTAAAATCCCAAGGAACACCACAGAAACAAGTAAAGACTCAACACGGCACAGAAGACAACCAGCACTGCCTTTCATAAACGAAATCCTGCCCTGACAAATAAGCCCCAGAGCTTAATGAATAGCCGGGCATGATCCAACACACTCAGAACAACCAAGCTGAAGGATTCTGGTGCTGGAATTTAAAAGACAATATCCTGTATTTTAGATGCTTTAGATATTTTAAAACCAGTACCATTCAAAAAAGTCACATGAGTTTAGTCAGATTCTTCCATTCAAAACCCAGTCTGATGTATTCAATATGTCTTTATTGAGCAATCCTGATAGTAATCAATGCTTCGTTTTGTGTATAACTTGAATAAAATTGTTAAAAAAAGTAACCAATTAAAGCTTAATGGATAGTTTGTAGGTTCTTCCAATAAACGCATATTTCTGCAGGGAAATAAACAGTAATCTGGCAGGTCCAGATCCTTCCAGGTGTTCAAATGAGCTTTTCAAAGCCAGCTGAGTAGGCACCAACACAGCCCTTATTATCTGTTTGCCACCAAATCTAGAAAGTTTTCCTTGTAACAACAGTAGGTAAGGAGATATGCCAACAGATCACTTAAATCTGACCAATCAGATCGAAGGAAACTTCAACAGGGCTCATCTTGTCCAGTGTTGTGTTATACAGTGTGATTGATACAATGATAAGAATCAGGAAGTGTGAATTCACATTAATGATACTAAATGCTCAAAAATGGCTCAAATAACCTCTATGGACTATATTGAACTATCAAGTAGTTATATGAAAACTATTAACCTCTTAAACTAAAATATTAAGGGTCCTAATTATCACTTAGATAGAATCTGAAATTAAAAAGAAAAATCCTGTATTTTGACATGTTAATGCACTGCTGTAAGTACAGTGGGGAGAACAAGTATTTGATACCGATTTTGCAGGTTTTCCTACTTACAAAGCATGTAGAAGTCTGTAATTTTTATCATAGGTACACTTCAACTGTGAGAGACGGAATCTAAAACAAAAATCCAGAAAATCACATTGTATGATTTTTTAAATAATTAATTTGCATTTTATTGCATGACATAAGTATTTGATCACCTACCAACCAGTAAGAATTCCGGCTCTCACAGACCTGTTCGTTTTTCTTAAAGAAGCCCTCCTGTTCTCCACTCATTACCTGTATTAACTGCACCTGTTTGAACTTGTTACCTGTATAAAAGACACCTGTCCACACACTCAATCAAACAGACTCAAACCTCTCCACAATGGCCAAGACCAGAGAGCTGTGTAAGGACATCAGGGATAAAATTGTAGACCTGCACAAGGCTGGGATGGCCTACAGGACAATAGGCAAGCAGCTTGGTGAGAAGGCAACAACTGTTGGCGCAATTATTAGAAAATGGAAGAAGTTAAGATGACGGTCAATCTCCCTCGGTCTGGGGCACCATGCAAGATCTCACCTCGTGGGGCATCAATGATCATGAGGAAGGTGAGGGATCAGCCCAGAACTACACGGCAGGACCTGGTCAATGACCTGAAGAGAGCTGGGACCACAGTCTCAAAGAAAACCATTAGTAACACACTACGGCGTCATGGATTAAAATCCTGCAGCGCACGCAAGGTCCCCCTGCTCAAGCCAGCACATGTCCAGGCCCGTCTGAAGTTTGCCAGTGACCATCTGGATGATCCAAAGGAGGAATGGGAGAAGGTCATGTGGTCTGATGAGACAAAAATAGAGCTTTTTGGTCTAAACTCCACTCGCCGTGTTTGGAGGAAGAAGAAGAAGGATGAGTACAACCCCAAGAACACCATCCCAACCGTGAAGCATGGAGGTGGAAACATCATGCTTTTCTGCAAAGGGGACAGGACGACTGCACCGTATTGAGGGGAGGATGGATGGGGCCATGTATCACGAGATCTTGGCCAACAACCTCCTTCCCTCAGTAAGAGCATTGAAGATGGGTCCTGGCTGGGTCTTCCAGCATGACAACGACCTGAAACACACAGCCAGGGCAACTAAGGAGTGGCTCCGTAAGAAGCATCTCAAGGTCCTGGAGTGGCCTAGCCAGTCTCCAGACCTGAACCCAATAGAAAATCTTTGGAGGGAGCTGAAAGTCCGTATTGCCCAGCAACAGCCCCGAAACCTGAAGGATCTGGAGAAGGTCTGTATGGAGGAGTGGGCCAAAATCCCTGCTGCAGTGTGTGCAAACCTGGTCAAGAACTACAGGAAACGTATGATCTCTGTAATTGCAAACAAAGGTTTCTGTACCAAATATTAAGCTCTGCTTTTCTGATGTATCAAATACTTATGTCATGCAATAAAATGCAAATTAATTACTTAAAAATCATACAATGTGATTTTCTGGATTTTTGTTTTAGATTCCGTCACTCACAGTTGAAGAGTACCTATGATAAAAATTACAGACTTCTACATGCTTTGTAAGTGGGCAAACCTGCAAAATCGGCAGTGTATCAAATACTTGTTCTCCCCACTGTAGCAGTGACTCAGCTTCAAGGAACTACTGTTGCGGTCAGAGACACACCCTGATTTTCTCACACAGGAAGTCCTTCTTGAGGCTGATGTCTCCATGCAGACAGTTTCCTGTGTGGCAAACTGCTGCATGAGTTCATGGTGAGGGACTGCTGAACTTTACTCGACTTAACCACATTTTCCTTCAAACATTTGATCTTAGGAAGAAACCCCCCTCCCAATCCAAACAAAACACTGTGATAGAGCTGATAAAGCAGTTTCCTCTTCTAATGAAGGTCAGGATGAATATTATTATTAGCATGGCCCGTTATAAACAAATCCTTGATGTATCAAATAGTGGATAAGAAAAATATTGTTCTACAGCTGTACAGCTGCATGACATCTAAAATAGGCCTTTTGAAATTTTCCCAACTTCCTACTGAACAAGGAGCGGGGATTATTATTAATTATTGTTACTTCTAGATAAAAATATTAAACAAAATAAGAATCATTACTATTGTATTTCCTTAAAAAATAACATTTACCAATCGAGTATTTGATTGTAATCAAGTATTTAAGAAAAATAATATATTTTTATTTTATAGTACAACTGTAAGAGTCTTAATTTCTTCATTTTCAAGCTATTATTTTGATGGAAAACCACAGGAACCTATTAAAGCTTCACTTTTGTTGACAACAGTTATAGTTTCCGAATTGTCTAAGGTCAATGAAAGCTTTGCATGATGAACCTATCGAAAAGTATTTTAAAAAACGTTCCCTTTTTTGAACTCACAGCACTAAAGACATTAATGATTAACGTTCAGTCAACTACCCTGTTGACAAACCCTGCCAAATCAATTTGCATATAAATAACAGGCTGCTCATGAATTTCACAAAGCCTAACGTGTTAGGAAAACGTACATAAATGACGCCAAAGTAACATACTTGCGAATAACGATTCTATCAGTTTTTCAGGTCTAGAACTGCATACAGACATTAGACATAAAGAGAGAACAAGATGCAACATATTTAGTGAGGAAGCCCCAACACACAGTCAGAGCGTGCCTGGACTCTCCTGTCACTATGGAGATTTAAATAAAGCTCCTTTATTCAGCTCTGGAGAATAAAGAAACAGCCCTCTCATTAACAGAACACGTGCACTGAGTGACTTAAACCCTATCTATACATTCAACGCTTCTGATTCATATTAAAACACACAAGCTTTCATATTAAAACACACCTCTACAACTCTCAATTCTAATTAGATAGAAGATAAAGTGTGCCATAAAATTAGCCAATTTTTTTTCCATTTTCTACTATTATGTTAAATATTTCAGATGAACCTGCCCCCTAAATGGTACATACAAATTATATAAGATGCAATATGGACCAAACCTAATGCTGTTTAATCAAACGTCTGGCTATGCAAGACTAAGTTCCCTTTGACTGCATTTTACCAATCACTCAAGAGAAGACATTTCAACAGAGATTACAATTCAAACAGATTACAGCTTCAGTCCTAAACCCAGCTGGTGTTAAAGTGGCCACCATGCCTGCTGCCTGACTGACATGCGACTGACACTGGTGGTTATTTTGGGAACAGTTGGTGAGGATTATTAAAGCCTGATGTGGACTTTTTAAAATCACGGAGATCTGAACATTCAAACATAACCACACACACACACACACATGCATACAAGCATTAAAGCTATAATGAAGCTACCAGAAAAAACAGAAAAAAAAGCAATGCTGAGGTCATTCCTAGTGTACCGCTCTTTGAATGGCTTCCTGAACACATTGGCTTGTGTTGAGCTACACAAACGGCCCATTCAGAACAACTAATGAAAATGAAACAAAACCAAAAGCTGGAAGAGATCCAAACAACACAATGAGTAGAAATGTGAAATACTGCCACACTAAGGAGACTCCACCCCTGATTCCCCCTAAAAAAGCCTATCTGCAAACAAGGTGTAAAATCTACATGCTTTAATTCAAGAAGGGCAAAAAAAACACTTTTTATGCCATTCTTATTTTGCTCTACGGGAAAACAAAAGCAGACCAACATGACCTAATCTGAGTCAAAACAAAAACTGGTTTTAAAATGTTATACAAGAGTTTATATGGCTCTGTGATTCTAGATGAGATTCTGTAATTGTCCTCCACATGGAGTAAAAAAAAACAAAAAACAAAAAACAAAAAAAAAAAATATTCACATGAGAAAGAGACACACCCACTCATGATGTCATGTTATTATGTCAACACAGAGCTGTAAATCAGCAGAGACACCTGTAATCTGCTTTTGTCTGAGGAAAACAAATGACAGGGAGCTGCCTCTGAGGGCTTATCTTTTAAAATGATATAATTTAATGTGCAGTTGGGGAAACAGGAAGTTAAGCACTGAATTAGCATTTCTATTGGTTGTCCATAAAGGGATAGTTCGCCCAAAAATGATAATTTACTGTTCCAAACCCAACCTCAAAGAGATCGTAAAATAAATCCATTTCGAGTGGTTTAATCAAAGTCTTCTGAAGAGAAATATGATGAAGAAATTTAATTTAAGGCACTGTGCTGTTGTGCTGTGCCAGATTTTGTCTATGAATGTTTTGAGGCATTAGAGTTTTGGGTGAAAAGACTTTCAATGAAAGAACAAAAAATCACTCAGATTTCTTTAAAAAATATCTTCATTTGTGTTCTGAAGATGAACAAAAGTCTTATGGGTTTGAAACGACATGAGGGTGGGTAAATGATGACAGAATTTTAATTTTTGAGTGAACTATGCCTTTAAGACCTTGTGTAACCCCTCTGGTTCTACTCACACCGCACCGAGCGGGATTCGAAGTTTGAACCGACATTTCTGGCAAGGGAGGCGAGCGGTTTCACAAGGACACTAAAGACCGCAGCCTCTAGTCTCAGTCGCTAGTGCGCCTCTTGAGGGAAGTGAAGTTTGCCTGCACAAGCTTTAATAGCTGACCTCCGTTACACTCACCCCCCTTAACCTCACTCCCATCCGGGTCACGGCACCAATGTAACCCCTCCGGTTCTACTCGCACCACACTGAGCAGTGCTGTTTCAGGCATGGGAGGCGGGTGCGCTAACATGAAATGCTAAAGACTGCAACTCTTATTAGCTGGCCTCTGTTACACTTGAAAAATGTATAGGTGAGTATTTACAGCACCATCTGTTGAGTTTTTGGGTTTTGTGTATCATACTATACCTGGGAGTATGTTGTTGACGGCTGTGGCAATGTTGATGTCTTGCAGGTGATCGAGAGTTTCAGTGTGGAATAGTCGGAGAGTGGAGCCACTGCTGAAGGATATCCAGATCCCCACACCAGCCACCACCATATGGGACACAATCATTCCCTCTTCTTGATGGGCTTCAAACTGACGCTGTCAACACACACACACAGTTTTTATAAATACACAAGCATCTAAACTCAAACATACTTTTACACACCAGATTCTGGACTGGGCTGGAAAACACTGGTCTGACTTTGCTTGGCTCAATTTTTGGAAAAGTCTGCCTGTGTAACCTACTGATCTGAGGAATGAGGTAACCCAAAAGAAGGTCTAGAGAAGGAAAAGCAGATTCTGATCTGACCCACTTCATTCAGAGAGGGAGAGGACGACATTTAGATTCTAATATTCAACAGCTTGACATATTTGCTAGAGCAAACAAAATAACAGAGAACTGCAATTGGAAATTTAACAGGGTTTGTGCAATGTGACTCCCACAAGCACATCAGAACCACAACATTATCAGACTGAAAAAAAGAGAAACTATCTGGCTCATGCATTTATGCACATCAAAATCTGTGCTTTTCATATCATTAAAGATTATCTGAAATTTCACTTTCTATTTGTATCACTGATTCATTTTTTTTTTCTAGCACACCTCTCACATATTCGTCCCTCTCTCTTTCATTTCAGCCAATCATTTAACAGTAAGCAGAGCTGTTGAAGGGTAATGAGCTTAGTTGGCTGGATAACAGGTCGGTGTGTCAGTGTCTGTGTGTAGGAGAGAGAAGACATAGCTTTAATATGTCCTGATGTACTGTGTATCTGTAGCTTTAATATGTACTTATGTACTGTGTGTGAATTCAGAGTGAATGAAGAAAGAAAGAGAGGGTTCTCTCTCTCTTTTAGGGACAGTTCACCCAAAAATGAAAATTCGGTTATCATTTACTCACCCCCAAGTTGTTCCAAACCTGCATGAATTTCTTTCTTCTGCTGAACACAGAAGATGATATTTTGAAGAATGTTGGTAACCAAACAGTTGATGGGCCTCATTGACTTCTATTGTATTTTTTTTGCTCCATACTATGGAAGTCAATGTCAGGATTTTGTTCTGTTTAGTGTGTTTGTTCCTGTCATTCTAAGTTGACCTAATTTCAATGTCTGTGTCTGTTTTATTCAGTTCACCTGTTGTTGATTAATTAGCTCATTAGTTCCCTCCTTTAGTCTTGAATATATATATATACTCCCTGTTCTGTTTAGTTCTTTGTCCTGTCTCGTCAATGTTTAGTTGGTTGTGTTTGCATTATTGTCCTGAGCTCCCCTGTAATTCCTGAGTGTTAGATTAAAGACTGTTGTTGTAGAATTTCTATCGTTGTGCACTTGATTCACCACAGCCACTCGCGACAGAAGACAGGACCTATTTAAGATGGACTTACCGGCAGTCCAACTGCAACTCCCACATCTAGAGATTTTAACAACTGGCGTGCCTCACAAACTTCCCAGACCGATTGCTGTGCATGTTCTACCTGACCAGCCTGAACGTGGAAATGAAGGCATACCTATCTGGTGTGGGTCCTTGGGGGAACTTCACAGAGTTTGTGGAGTGGGTGCTGGAAAACAGTACAGCGGCCAACACCATCTGCCCAGCAGAAGATTTCAGCCCCACTCCCACAGATCCAGAGCCCAGCCAGCCATCACCCCGCTGCACAGAATGGACGTCTGAGCCCCCAGCAGACGGAGAGATTGAGCCCCCAGCAGACGGAGAGATTGAGCCCACCGCGATGCACAAGCCAACACCAGGAAAATGGAATGAGCCAAACATAACCCCGGAGCATGAGCCTCAAAAACATCTGACCAGGGGTGTGAGCCGGCAAGGTGTTTGAGGGGATGGAGAGTAGCCATGCCCACACTCCCACAACTGAGGGCGAGATGCTGCTGTCCTCTGAAAATGATTGTTGTGATGAACTATAAGCAGAAATTTACCTTGATCTCCCGACCCCGCTAGTAATATTTAGTAGGAAATATCCTATGTCTAAGCTAGTTCCGCCCAGTTCAGAATCTCCTGCACCCTGCTGGTTCTGCCCAGCATGAATTCTCCTGCGTCTCCAGCCACCCTTGCCTCCTCTTCCAAGACCAGCCTGCCTGTAAGCCTCAACTCCACTGCCTCACGTCAGTCCCTCAGCTCCTCCGCCTCTGCCTCCCCTCTGTGAGTGGGTTCCACTTCGGGGCTTTCGGCATCCAGCTCCTCCTGGACAAAGGTGTCCCCTGGCTCAGCCTCTAGCCACTGATCCTGTCACTCCACCTCGGCCCGTCGTTTAGACTCCTCCGCCCTTGGCTCCTCTCTCCCTCGGCCTCCACCTGGGACCATTGGCCTTACGGCTCAACCGGACTTCCTCGATCCTCCGGCTCCACCTTGCCTGCGCAACGGACTTGCGAGCCGTCCTCTGTGCTCCGTCTCTCCACCCCTACGGCTTTGTCTGGCTCTGCCCTCCCTCCGGCTCTACCTTGGCCCTCAGTTGATTGCCTCTACCTCAGCCCTCTGGTACCCCGGTCCCTCCTCGGACTGTTGTCGCTGCGGTGTCGCCCGGTCCCATCTGCTCACCATCTGCGCCCAGGGCTCCACAACCATTGTCTCCATCTCCATCACTCGTCCCCATGATGTCGGTGAGGGCTTCTTCACCATGGCTCCTCCCTCCCTCAACGCCGCCGTGGGCCTCCTTCCTGGCTGGA